>MTSC01000014.1:0-229979 GCA_002368545.1 Ramichloridium luteum
GTCGCGACCCGGCGGGGCCGGCGCGCGCGGCGGCGTTTGGGAATCTGTACTCGCGCTTGCTGGCGCAGCCGGTCTTGACTCGCAAGTGGGCGATTCTGTGGTTTTTGAGTCGCGTGGCCGAGGATGTGGAAGAGGCGGAGGCGGAGGCGGAGAGTGAAGAGGAGGAAGATGAGGAAGGGGAGGAGTTGGATGAGGAGCAGGAGAGGGAGTTGAGGAGGTTGAGGGAGAGGGCGCAACAGCAGCTGCAACAGCAGCCGGGGAGGGGGAGTGTGGTAGGTGGTGGTACTGGAGGGTACAGGGAGAGGGATAGAGACCGGGAAAGAGAACAGGCCGTGCCGGAGTTCGATGAGGCGTTTGCGCGGAATGGACTCCCGCGGCTCGCGCGGTCCCAGCAACAACATCAGCAGCAAGAGTCAACGTTACCGCCGGCATGGCAGGATCGGGATAGGGTGATTCCCGCGAGGTCGAGGCCACAAGAGACGCAACAGCAACAACAACAACCGCCGCCGGCTTCGCCGATCAAGCGGCCAACGTCGAGGGACGCACCGGCGGAAACCGCGTTACTGAGGGATCTCCCGTTCACATTACAAGGCCTCTCGTCGACGCATTTGGTCTTTGCCGATGCGCAGGACTCGTCGACAACGTCGTCTCTCACGTTGAAGCTACCCGCGACGCTCCCGGTGCCGTTGGTCTCGCTGCTGCATTCACTCGCGGAACCCTCGCTGCTGTATCGATCACTGGCAGAGTTCGTTGAGTCGTCCGACGGCGGACTGGTTGGGCAGAGCTTGCGCGCGGCGATCGCTATCGAGCTGCGCTCATACCTCAGCCTGGTCGCGACGCTCGAAGGGCAGATCCGAAGGGCCCTCGCCCCCTTCGAGCAGGAAGACGGTACTGGGGATACTGCGGCCGCGCGCAGCCGAGCTGGCGTGACGTTGAAGCGCTGCGTCGTCTGGACGCGCGATGCCACGCTCGGGCTGCGGCTCATGAGCTCGCTCATCGTCGCTGCGGCAGGAAAATCGGGCGGCGAGCTGATCAGCCTGATTCACTCGTTCGCGGCTTCACACGGTGACCCGTTCGTGCATACGTTCGCCGAGCGGCTGCTGACGCAGGTCACCCGGCCGTTCTACCACATGCTGCGCGCGTGGATCTACGATGGCGAGCTGGAGGACCCCTACTGCGAGTTCTTCGTGTCCGAGAACCCGGACCACGAGGACGGCAGCGGCGGCGCCACGAGCGTCTGGGAGCACAAGTACCGCCTCCGCGAGAGCATGATCCCGGCGATCATGACGGCCGAGTTCGCGGATAAGGTCTTCCTCATCGGCAAGAGCCTGAACTTCATCCGCGAGGCCTGCGCCGATGGCGGCTGGGTTGAGGCGTATAGCAAGTCGGCCTCGCGCGAGCTGGCGTACGGCGATACGGCGACGCTGTCCGCCAGCATCGACGAGGCCTACGCGACCGTCATGGCCCGGCTGATCCACCTGATGGAGACCAAGTTCGCGCTGTTCGCGCACCTGTCGGCGCTGAAGAAGTATTTGCTCCTCGGCCAGGGCGACTTCATCGCGCTGCTCATGGAATCCCTCGCCGCGAATCTTGACCGCCCGGCTAACAGCCAGTACCGCCATACGCTGACGGCCCAGCTCGAGCACGCCATCCGCAACTCGAATGCCCAGTTCGAACCCGCCGACGTCCTCAGCCGCCTCGATGCCCGCATGCTCGAGCTCTCCCACGGCGAGATCGGCTGGGACGTCTTCACGCTCGAGTACCGCGTCAACGCGCCCCTGGATGTCATCGTCACCCCCTGGGCGAGCAAGCAGTACCTCAAGGTGTTTAATTTCTTGTGGCGCGTCAAGCGGGTTGAGTTCGCGCTCGCGTCGACGTGGAGGAGACTGCAGACGGGTGCGCGTGGCGTCCTTGCGGCCGTCGGCGATAATCTCGGATCGGATTGGAAGGCTGCGCGGGCTGGTGTTGCGGAGATGATTCATTTCGTCGCGCAGCTGCAGTACTATATTCTGTTCGAGGTCATTGAAGCTGGTTGGGCAGGTCTGCAAAAGGCGATCCGCAAGCCTGGCGCGACGCTCGACACTCTGATTACTGCTCACACGACCTACCTCCGCTCCATCACCCGCAAAGGTCTCCTCGGCGGCGGCAGCAGCAGCGGTGGCGGCGCCTCGATCGACTTCACCACCCAGCTACACGAACTGCTCAAACTCATGCTCGCCTACCGCGATGCCGTCGACGGCCTCTACAGTTTCTCCGTCGCCGAGTACTCCCGCCGACAGGAGCTCGCCGCTAAGATCGAGACGCGCACCCGTGCCGGCCGGTGGGGCCTCACGGAAGCCGACGAAGTCGCCCGCCCGCCGGACGGGGTCGGCGCCCGGACGGCCGGAACCCGCGGCGGCGGCCGCAGCGCCCGCAATGACGACGACAACGACGCTTTCCCACCCGCGCTCCTGCCGCTGCCCGGCACCACGGGCGCGGCCGGCGGCCCGGACGGTGAGCGCACGATGCTCGCCCAGCTGCGCCAGCGCCTGTCGACGCTCGCGGTCGACTTCCACGCCCGCGTCAATATCCTGCTCGGCGACCTCGCGTACCAGCCGGATGTCGATATGCGGTTCCTGGCCGTCGTCATGAATTTCAATGAGGTCTATGCGCCGGTCAAGCGGCGAAGACAGCATCATGGGCATCAGTCGAAGACGTCGGGCGCGGCGGCGGCGGCAGCGGCGGGTCAGTCGGCCGCAGGGTCGGTGGTGGGGGAGAGAGAGAAAGAGAGGACGACGTCGGGGGCGTCGGCCAAGGGATGAAAGGTGGAAATGGGCACTGGCGTTTGAACTGGGGAGATGTGACTGATTCCGGAAGAATTGAAGCGGCGCGTTTTCTTGTCCTGCCTGCTGCGTACTTTACAAAGCGTGATGATTCCCTTGAGCGAGAATGAAATGCTCCCTTGTGATTCCCGAAACCACTCTTTTGACTCTCAGTCTGACTCGTCATCTGCATCGGACCCCTCATCCGATGGAGCCTCACTAGAACTGCCATCACCTCCCCGTTTCCCAAAGACGTTGTCCAGCAATTGCTTGCCGAAGATCGGTTGCCTTTTCGGCGCCTTTGGTGTCCGACCTGCCGACGCCTTGACTTTGGCATCGCTATCGTCGCTATCTTCGCTCCCGTCACTCTCACTCTCGCTCTCACTGCTGCTGCTCTCACTACTCTCACTACTGCTCGACGAAGACTCCTCACTCGACGAAACCTCCGTCCTCGCTTTCCGACTCTTCTTTACTGGCTTCTCCTTCACCGCCTGCTCCTCCGTCTCCGCTTTTGCCGCCGCCTTCGCCGCCTGCTGCTGCTCCGCCAGCAATTCCGGATGCAGGTGCGCCATGAGCGCCTCATACAGCACCTGCTCCGCGCGGCTCGCGCGCTCGATCTGATGCGCGATTTCCGCCGCCTGCTCGTCATCCCACGCGGTATTCGTGCCGCCGCGGGCCTGGTGCCCGGCTTGTGCGCGCTCAAGCGCCGCGTGGTAGGCTGCTTGCCGTGCGGCGGGTGACTCCATAGCGAGGTCCACCGCGGCCGGCCCGTTCTCTGCGCCGTGCGCTCGGTAGCAGTCGGCGAGGATCGCGTCGGCTTCGCGCGCGAGCTGTTGTCGCGGCCGAGGACTCTTTAGGCCGGAGATGTATTTGACGAGCGCGGAGGTATAGGCGGGCGGAATGCGGTGCGTGTCGAAGGCGTGCTTGAAGAGGAGTTGTTGCTTGTTCGTGTTGAATTTCCAGTTGGCGCGGTCGGCATGGTATTGCTGGAGATACTGGAGGTAGGCGGGTGCGGACTTGTCGCTAGGGGGAGAGGTAATGGAAGTCGATAACGAGGTTGCGGCGGATTTGGACTTGTTGGCTTTCTTCGACCTCTTCGCTTCTTTAGGGGAGACTGGTGCAGGAGCGTCGTCTTGCTTTGCCAGGTCGCCTGCTTCTGAGCTTACGGTCGCCCTCGGATGGCCAGGAGGAAGACTTGATTTGAAGATCTTGGCCGCCGAGAAACCATCTTCTTGCTTGGTGTCCGGCGTGAAGGTCACGGACTTCCTTCGTTGAAGTTGCTTGCCAGCGGCGCTTTAGCACGTGAAAGATCAGCACTCGGTGTTCTCTAAAGTGAGAGACCAAAGTTTATACTTACGCTTCCATATCACCAAAGACGATATGTTTCGACGATTCTTCGACCTCAGCTGTTGGCTCTGCCTGGTGATTAGAGATTCCAAGGCCTGCGGCCGGGTCAGCAGCCTTTTTGCGATTTTCACGCTTGGCCTCTGATTTCCGGCGCTTCGAGGACGGCGCGGATGGTTGCTCTTCATCAGCAGCTCGTTTGCCGAGATCATGAGGCTGTATGAAGGAGGAATTCGTCGTATCATTTCCAACATCGCCATTCGACTCCCGCGCCGGGTCTGCAGTGTCTTTGGCATATTTCAGCTTCAGGCCGAGGCGCTTCCACGCCGGAACATGCTTCGGCGTTTCGGTTGGTTGTATATCGGTCGCCATAATTTGGCTTAGACTCCAAACTGATTTTTCAAATGTTGCTACAGGCGCTGCTTTTCTACGATACAAATATAGGCATTGTCGGTGTCGGCCTGGAATTTTTGGTCGCCAAAATATGCACAGTAAGCAAATCGTCACACCATGGAAGTTGGGGGCTAGCGCCAGGGCCCAGAATGCGCTTGTACCTTATTGCAAGCGTGAGAAGCCTTGGTGATTCGCAAATCGTAAATTTGCATAAAATAATCATCTGAAGATTTATCCTATTTTATCATGATCTGTATATTAGGATTTTTCGACGGGTTGATCATGGTCATCGTACAGGTCGCAATGTGCTTCATCACATGGCTCAAGGGTGCGGTCGTGCGCGCTGTCATCTTCGAGGTGCACATCTCTCGAGGTGAGCGCCCATTGTTCGAGCTCGTAGACTGCAACCTGAATTACGGAAATTGGTGGTCGTGTTGTTCCTTCTTGTCCGATGAGATGCTAGCTACTATCATCTTGCCAAGACAGAGGCATATGCTGGACCCGCTCCGGTCTCGTACCGGTGAACACAATACTACATGTACAGGGCATAGGCGCCCCCTGTGGGAGTCGAACCTGTGCTATAGTGCTCTCAGTAACATATGCATAGAGCGTCGTTGCCATAATATGCTCATGAAGTCGACCTAGCAGCCTTCTTGAGCGCCAAATCGAATTTGGTCGAACTGTCCGCGCTTGAATGATGATCCTTATCCCTGAGTGTATCCTCAATCTTGATATTGTATCTTGTGTGTACTGGACCTTGGCATATTCTGCTTTCGTCTTGCGAGGTGCTGCACGGGATGAAGTCACTTCGGGCTTGTTTCTCGTTGAGTGAAACTTGCTCGAGTTGGTCGTATACCAACCGTGTCAACGTCGATGCTTCTCACGATCGATAGCATTGCCACGAAACTGTCTGAGAAATGTTCTTTGTTTTACTATTCTGTACAAATAGATTGAGCCGCAGCTCCCACATCAGGACCAATGGGATCTAAGTACACACGGGCCGCTACAACAGCAGCACCCCACCGCTTTCGAGAGAAGAAACCCATGAACGCCGCGAACGCCCGAGGGAAAGGAGAAGTAGATGAACAGAGAGAAAGCACGAGACCAAGCCGGCCTCCGACGATGCCACCGAACGCCGTCGCCGCCGCCATCGTCGCCCAAGCATAGCAGAAAAGATGCACAAGTAGTCGTCACGCGCGCGATGCCGAGAGAAGTACAGAGCGATTAGAAGTGACAAGGGCACCTATGCCTTGCTGCTCTTCTGCTTCTTCTTCTTCGGCGCCGCCTCGTCGTCGTCGCCGCCCTTGCGCTTCTTCTTCTCCTCCTTGGCCGCTTTCTTCTCTGCCTTGGCAGCCTTCTTCGCAGCCTTCTCAAGCTTGCGCTGGGCTTTGGCAGCCTTTGCGGCAGCCTTTGCGGCTTTGTCGTCAGCATCCTCGTCATCCGAATCCTCGTCGCTGTCGTCATCGTCGGCGGCAGGCGCGACCTCCTCGATCAGCTTACGCTTCTTGCCAGCGCTGTCACCGTTAGTGACGACGGCACCAGGCGTAGCATCGGCGGCCAATCCATCGGCGTCGGGATTGTATTTCCGCGCCTCCTTGATCTCCCACTTCGGCGGCTTCTGGCCAGCAGGGCCAATTGAGACGCTGCTCATCTTGAGCGGCTTGCCCTCGAGTGCGCGTAACCGACGCTCGACCATGTTGCGGCCGGCGATACCGACGGCGGCCTTCTCCTCCTCGGTAGGCTCCTCCTCTTGGCCGGCACCGGCCTGGCCCCAGTCGCTGAGGGCATCGACACGAAGACCCAAGGTGGCCTTGGTGGCGAGCATACGGGCAATCTTGCCCTTGTTCTTGCCCGTGGCTTGGCCGATAAGGCTAGCGTGGAAGATGAGACCATACTTGGGTGTATCGTGCTTGGTCTTGAGCGCACGGAAGAGTGCCTTCTCAGCACCAAGGATCTGAACAGTGGAGGCCGGCTTCTTGGCAAGGGTCATGAGAGATCCAGCGTGCGCGATAAGTCGGGCGCCGACCAGGTCGCCAACCAGGGCAGTCAAGTTGGGTGCGATCGCCTGCATGCGGGCGGACAGGTAGTTGGACAGTGTAGAACGGTACTCAGTAAAGCCAACGACCTGCTCGGCCAAGCTCTGGATGTTGAGGAGATCCTCCTCGGTAATTTCCGTGCCCATGGATACTTCAGCAGCAGCCTTGATTGCACCCTCAATCTCCTCGGGCAAAATCTCAGACAGATCGGTGTTGGCGCAATTTGATCGCATACCCATGGCGAGAATGATGCGGGAGTAGGCCAGGTTGTCATTGATGATGCGAGCCATCTCAGGGAAGTGCCAGCCGTACCATTCCTTCACACGCATGGCGTATGTGTTCAGCTCTTTGTCCAGGTCGTCCAGAAGCGCAATGGCTTGGATGATCATGGTGTCAACCTTGTCGGGCGAAAATTTCAGCTTGTGTCGCGACAAGCTGTGCGAAAGACCGAGAGACATGGTGCTGATGTCCTCAGGGCGCAGGTCGGAGATAAGCGAGGGAAGGTGTTCGCGGATACCACGGTAAAGCTCAGCCGTAGCCGAGTCGGAGACGGGAGAGATCTGAAGACCAGGAATTTTGGTGATGGCATTGCCTAGCTTCGGGTCGGCGACAGCCAGTGAGATCTTCTTCTCATCCTTCAAGTCGCTAAGCATGCTAGAGAGCATAGGCGTAACCTGATTAAAATGTCAGCGCATGGACACGGTTGACAATGTCCAAAAATTCTACCTTGCCATCGGTCAATGCGGCGGCCTCCTCCAAAGCTGCAGCAGCGCTCTCGAACTTCCGGAACTGCTTCAACTTCATGAGACTCGTCACACCAGCCGCAGTCTCGGTCTCCGTGGCCAAATCATCCCGCTTCAACAGCTTCTTGTCGCGTGCCTTGAAAATGGCATAGCCGGCCGACGTCTCAGTAAGGATAAAGAGCGTCATGGTGGGTTGTGGTTGCCGCCGTCTGCGGCGAAGCCCGGATTAAGTGTGGTATTCGGTCAGGAGCGGCGGTGGCGACGGGAGTTGCAGTTGTTGTCGCTGTCAACAATGCCGCCGGTTGTGGTTGCAGTTGCAGTGCGATATTCTTGAAGCATTGCCAAAACTTCGCAGAAGTGAAAAAGTTCATGAAGCTCGGGCCACATCGCCAAGAATGACTAAATGCGGTATCGACTTTCCGCGACCACCACGCGACCATGAGCTGCATTCATGGCATTGAGATAATGTAGAAAGTCACAGACATTCCTCTCGGCAGCCTTGCCGTAGAGAGGAGTGATTCGAAAAACAAGAAATTTGACAATGGCCACGTCAACTTCGGACTACCTCTCGGCAAGACCAGCAATCCGCTCGAGACCGGCAGGGCTGGGGAGTGCAACGAGCCCCCGAAGCCCAAGGACACCAATTCTCGGCCGTAGCATCTCGTCGCACTTTGGCAGCCCTGGAGGCTATCGAGTGGAACAGGAAGATGTCATTGTATACGAGTTGACGGCTCGATACCTCTCAGCAGGATACGCTGGCGAGAGTCGGCCACGATGCATCATACCGTTCACCCCTGAGACCTCACGTCGTATGGGCGATCATCGGCAGTGGGATCCGGAACATGCACAGCGGACCAGGAAATTTCGCTTGCAGGCAGAGTGGGCGGATGGCTACGAGCTCTATCAAACCGATGTCCGGGAGCAGGACTTGCGGTTAGTTGAGGATAAGCTCGAGCGTGCGCTGCGGACAGTTCATACGGACCACCTGCAGGTGGACGCTAAGTCGCGCAAGGTTGTGCTGGTCGTACCCTCGCTGCTGCCAACGCCGCTCCTCGAGATTGCACTGAAGTCGGTGTTTGGACATTTCACCCAGCCGCCTTCGGTTGCGATTTTGACGACTCCCGTGCTATGCTGCGCAAGTGCTGGGCTACGGAACGCGTTGGTCGTGGACATCGGCTGGGAGGAGACGGTCGTCACAGCAGTGGGTGAATATAAAGAGATCGCTCAGCGGCGAAGCGTGCGAGCCGGCAAGGCATTGTCAAGGGAAATGGCTACGGTGGTCGAGCAGGTCGCATCGCAGGCTAGCGAAGATCCGGTTCGCATGACATTTGACGAGGCAGAGGATCTCATGCAACGCATCGCCTGGTGCCTTCCGAAGACGACCAACACCGATTCGGAGGAAGCAACATCACGAATACGGCTGACGATACCCGGCAGCTCCCCCATCGAACACTTCTCCATCCCATTCAACGCTCTAGCAGAGCCAGCAGAACGCGCCCTTTTCGCATCTGAGAAGGCCGCAAACGAGCACGATGATCACGACCTGCCATTACATCTCCTTGCTTACCGCGCTCTTCTTGCCCTACCACGCGATCTCCGGTCAATATGCATCGAACGTATCGTAGTCGTCGGCACGTCCTGCAACATTCCTGGCTTGCGGCGGCGACTCCTGCAAGAACTATCAAGCATCGTGACAACCCGCGGCTGGGACATCGTCAGCAGCTACGGCAGTGCCGCAGCGAAGGACACGCCACGAGCACGTTCACCGGCTTCCAAATCTGTATCAGACGACCCAGCTGCTACTCCACCCACAATTGCCGTAGCGACAGAACCTGAGCCTGATCGCGCACCCACCCCTACAGCTCCTCAATCACAAGACCCTGGCGCAGCACCGGTCGTTCCAGCTCGCGACCGGGCGCACGACGATGTTGACGACCCGATAACACTGAAAGCCGAGCGGGCAGCGCGGCGCGCAGTGGGCAGACCAACGCTGCGGGAGAGCAGCGAGCCAGGACCCGCCGTGCGCGGCGTCGAGTCCCTGGGTGCATGGGCGGGCGCAAGTCTTGTCGCAAGCTTGCGTGTGCGCGGAGTGCACGAGGTTGAGAGGGAAGATTTTCTCAAGCATGGCTTCCGTGGTTTGTGACGCAGCGCAGGTGCACGAACGTCGCAGATTGAGTTTGGATCGATCTATTGCATGGATGAGTCACATTGTGGAGTCACGAATGCAGACCCTAAAGTACCTAGCTAGGACGCTAGAAGTAATTATTCTAGACGTCCTCGTGGGGAGTCCATGCATATGGTATTCAGATGTACCTCGTTCAGTCTCAAATTGGCAGTGCGACGGCCACATGGTCGCACATTGTGTCGTCGTGACGCCAGATCCGGCGCTAGGTCCATGGAAGTGCTACCCTCAATTTTGCCAACGATGAAGTTCTCGGCGAACCATGCAATCCGCTCGCTCATGCGCCATTACTCCAGCTGGGAGCATGCACACATTTGCCCCTCGTATCTGTTCGTCCTGCCCAGTTTGTGGCCGTGACGGCTGTCCCCGTTCATAGACCGGCAGCGGGGGAGGCGGAGGACCGGTCAAGGACATGCCCGCCCGTGTGCCGTGCGTGCATATGCCAGGCGGCAGCAGGCAGCTTGCGTGCACTTCGAACGCGAAGCTGGGCGTCGATCGATGCTCGCCAGTGGGCACTTCTCGTGACCCTCACTGCCTAGATACATCAATTTGCTGCTAAATTGCACCGTTGCTGTGCGCAAGACTTGCATTGTGACAGCATACCAGACTCGCGCTGCGGTGGTTGCCTGCTGGTATTGTTCCACGCCACTGTCGCCAGTCCCGCTGGCCGTCAACAATACTTGCTCCGCCTCCCCTTCAACCTTCGCACTTAAATCGAGCTGCTTCAGCCAGACGGCATTTGCGCCTCATATTACCCTTTCCTACGACTAAGCGCATTTCGATCGATGAAAACTAAGTCAATAGTGACTCTGTTGGCAACGATAAGACCGCAATCGTTCAATCGAGTCGGAGTCACAAGAGTACCTGAGCTTCAGTGAGCCCAGGTTGTCTGGCCATCATCACGTGTCAGCACTCTTTGTATCACAACGTGACCAGGATCTCGCCAGTTCAACCTCCTTCAATCCAACCGTAGCCTGATCAGTCATATTTCTGCCTGTTACAAGAACCCAACGTCTGCCAGGCACATCTTTCTTCCTCATTGAGCCTGTCGAAAGTGGATCAACCAGCACGATCGTTGATGACACATTGGCAAATCGACACATCCACGTTTGATTCCCTTTGAATGTTTCAACAACACCCAGGCATCACCGACCCTCATCTACATTCCAATAACGACTCTATCGCTCGCTACCAACGTGAAGACCATTTTCTTTGACGAGTCGCTCCTCTCATCACAACACCACGGGAAGGTGGCACTATATCTTTTAATTGTCTAATATCCTCATTTCGACCTTCATCAACCAATCGAAATCCAAGACCGCATGTGTCTTTCCTTTGCAACTTCATGATCACGAAGAGACCAGCCACAAGTATAGAAAGCACGCTCCATGCCTCGAAGACAATTCGTTGCGGATCTGGCTGCGGCTCAGACGAGCACCCTCCCGCCCGGGATCTCGCATCTTGGCGCTGGCGAGGATGACGGCCAGTTCGATTTTGAATTCGTGACAACCTCAGACCCGTTATGCTCCGTCCGGATAACGGCACTCGTACCAGAGTTGGCGGACTACCCAAAGTCGCATGAGTACATGCTCTATGCTGACGACACAGCACCGCCGGACATTTCCCAGGCACTGCAAAATCTCCGCGGCATCGACCGGAAACCTATCATCGAGCTTGTTGATGTCGTTGCCTCCACTCTACGACGACTACGCCCTGACGCGGATGGGGATTCTGTAATGACCCAGGAAGATGACTTTGAAGTCATTGACGATGGTGACGAAGATCTTGTTGATCACGAGGAGTTCGAGGACGACATCTACGATTCAGATCACGAGGCATTTCAAGACTCGCAACTACCACGAGTCACGAGTGGTGCCAACGGTGGCCGAAGCTGGAACGGTACGACGGCTGGAGAGTGTAGTATCTCGACGCCCCAGTTCCGTGCCCGCTTGAAGCGAGACCTGCTCGTAGCGAAACATGCCGGGTTCAAAATCGGTGTCCTGACTCGGCAAATCCTTGATGGCGGTGCCGCATATCTCTCAGTCTCGGTGCGTGCTGCGAAGTTGCAGATATCGGCAGAGGCCATGGAGGCCTGGCAGATCGAGCCGCAAGACTACATAATTCTGGTCTTGAGATATTCAAACGGCTACAAGATGCATGAAGAGCTGATGCGGTACGATGCTACTCGACTCAAGAATCACATCGGCTTCCGTGTTCTCGCGGGCAAGAGCTACAAGCCGACACTTCAGGATGCGATCAAAGCCTTCACGACCGCTCGCGAGACAGTGCCCGAGAATAATGAGCTGGAGCCCGCCATTGCCACACATTTTGCCGTGCGGGAAACATTCATCTCTAAGCCACTCACGCGCTTGCTCGAAGAGGGTCTCGTTCCTATTCTAAGCCTTCGATCGGACGGCAAGTTCTGGCATGCCGCTGAGGAAATCTTCGCAAACCATTTCAATTCCGAGAACGCTAACAAGCAGCTCTCAGAACGGAGCTTCGAACCAGAGAAATTAAGCAAGACATTCGCGCCGCTGTTACAAGTAGATCACTTCACCGACACATCATCTCCTGCCGGAGAACTTTCCTTCCCTTTGCTAGCGATGCAGTTCATGATTCGACATTTTGTTCGCTGCACTGAGTTCTGCCTTGTTTGCCATCGTTATCTGGATACCGAGATTGAAGCTCTGAAACCATACGTCTGCGATCGGCCTCTTTGCCTGTTTCAATACATGACCATGGGCTTCGGACCGAGCATTGAGCATGAAATCTCAACACAGCCATATGTGGTCGACCTGCTCATTTCCTTCTGCTACCGTAGTGCTGCAGCCCGGAAGCTCAAGATGCTCCCGGATGGATTGCATTTGACAGCTCCACCATGGGAATATGATAATGGTCACCGGACGATTGTCCAGACGCGCAACTACAACAACCTTGGAACTCCCCCGTTATCGTCAGCGGAACGGCTAGTTCCCGGCCTGCCATCATGGGACGTCGGATTCGATCGCAGCACTCTTGAAGTCATCTTCTGGGATCGACCAGATAGGTGTCCAGTCCGCACAGGAAGTTGGATTGTTGTAAGCTTCCCATCTGCGACTTCTACCTTACACTGCCGCGTCAAGGATGCCACCCTTTTCCCGACGATCCGGCTCGACGAGCCTATTAATATCTCTGGGGAGCCCCAGAATGAAGGGGGAGTTTTACCAGCGCAAGCACAATCAGGATGGGTGCCCGCGACATTTCAAAGCTACTGCCAGAGCTACGACGGTCTCACACACGATGGCAAATTAGAAGCCATCTGTAGGCTTCTTGATACTCTACCCTCAGTCACTGATATGCAGGCACACATCGCTCGGGGCCGCGAGCTTCGTCAATGGCCGGAGCGCATCTCCAGTTCGGCGCTTAGCCTTCTTACTTGGATCATTGCCAGTAATCGCGCCTGTATCATGCAGGTCGATAAGCCCCTGGATCCTAGTGCAGGGGGACCTCTCGTTGACGCTGAACAGAATAGTGAGCGCGTCTATGGTATGCCCGGTCATGTACAATTTCGCTTCGCTATGGGTGCCCCGGATAAAGAGCAGCGCTTTCGACGCGAAGTCCATGACACACAGCAGCGTTTGAATCTCAAACATCCGACGATATTTGCCTGGCATGGCTCGCCTCTCTACAACTGGCACATGATTGTGCGTGAGGGGCTGCACTACCAGAACACCGATCACGGTCGCGCCTACGGCCACGGGGTCTACCACGCCAAAGATGCCCAGACGTCGGCAGGCTACTCTGGTGGCGCCTACAACCACCATCACCATTTAGGACGCTACGGCGACCCCATGGACTGGCCTCACAGTGTGCTGAACGTCCAAGGATGCGTCGCGCTGAGCGAGATAGTGAACGCGCCCGGCGAATTCATCAGCAACAACCCGTACTATGTCGTCCAGCATCTGGACTGGATCCAGACTCGATATCTCTTCGTCAGATGTACCAGCGAGCGCCGCGGCGATCGCCCGCAACAGCCGTCGTTTGTGGACCAGAGCGCTTTAGCTACTGCCGAGAAGAAGCCCAAGAACCCATACCCCCAGGATCCGGGGCGTACGCCTATGGGCACGAATCGGGAGCCTATCGTGATTCCTGCGTCAGCCATCAGATCGAGCGCCAAAGCACAGCAAATGAGAACCGGACTGTCGAAGCCGTCAAGCCGGAATTCTGCAGGTTCTTCGTCACGGGCATCGAACAAGGAGGACACAAGTGCCATTCACCGGATCTCCAAGCGGATGAAGCTAGGGCCACGCAATGCGCAGGCGCCGTCCCACGAAGAGGCCGCAGTATTGCGAGAGATCATTGTCCTCGATGATGACGACGATGATCCTGTCACGATGAGCGATGCTGACAGTATCGCTACGGATCCTGCGGACCAAGAGGTTTTTTTCGCTGAGGATGAACGACCGACCCGTGGCGGTAGTACCACGCCGATACCGCAGTCCCAGTCTTCTTCACAGTCACAAGCTTTGACGACGGATTTCGTGCCAGGCGCGCTGAACCATGAAGACCTGCCGATGCTGCCTATGCCTTCGTACGCTACGCGAGGCACGACACAGCACCTCATGAAGGAGCTCAAGGCTCTCGAAAAAATCCAATCGTCCGCTGTGCCAGCAGAGCTAGGCTGGCACATAGATTTCCACAAAGTCGAGAACGTCTATCAGTGGATCGTCGAGTTGCACTCCTTCCACACGTTCCGCGTGGCCAATGCTTCAGCATCTTCCTCCTCGAGCAAGCGCGGCAGAAGTGACAACGACGATGACTCGGCCCTCATTCCCCTCGCCACGGACATGAAAACCCGCGACCTCCGCAGCATCGTCATGGAACTCCGCTTCCCCCGCGACTACCCCTTCTCGCCGCCCTACGCACGCGTCCTACGTCCTCGCTTCCTCACCATGGCGCAGGGCGGTGGTGGACACGTCGTCATGGGCGGCGCCCTCTGCATGGAGCTGCTCACGAACACCGGCTGGAGCTCCGTCTCCGCGCTCGAAGGCGTCCTTTTGCAGATCCGCATGGCGATGGCGTCGGAGCCATATGCTCGCCTCGCGCCCTCGCGACGCTACACTGGCAAGGGCCGTGATGGATATGCTAGCAGCGAAGATGAATATGGCGCCGGCGAGGCTGCAGATGGGTACTTGAGAGCCTGCCGTACGCATGGCTGGACGGTCCCGCCGGGATTCCAGGAAATGGCGTACGGTCTTGGAAACTCGGCGGCGAACGCGGGCTGAGAGACAGAAGAGGAGTGATTGACAAGTCAAGCTGAATTCCGCCAGGGAAGGGAGCTTATTAGTGCTTGACGGAATTGTACTTGTGGCAACGCTTTTTCTTTCACTTGCGGTATGATTGGTATTTGCGTTGAGGCAGAGCCGGTTGGGAGGGACGACAAGGGAACGGTCCTCGGAAGTATTGCATCGTAACAGCCTCTCGTGGCAGTGGGCTGTTGTTCGATGGACAGAACAGATTGTACCTGCTTTCGCACCACAATCTGTTTGCGACATGAGTGGAAAATGTCATTTTATGCAGCATCCTAAGAATCAGGACTAGCACAGATATAATAATGCCATGAACGAAAACTCAATGAACATCTCAGCCATTTGAAATCACTGCTGATGGAGCGGTGTCACTACAGCTCGAGCCAGATCGGCGAAACAGTTGCAACGTTCATTCATGAAGAGTCGTCGTCCGTTATGCATATCGTAAATCAACCTGAATAACAGTATGTCCAGTCCCAATTGGAGCTCCAAAAGACGCCATTGCCCTACAAACACGTGCCTCGGGGTATCAACCAAAGTAACCAATCACCTCCCCAAAAACTCCTGAGCTCAGAGACCAGGACTAAGCGAAAGATCACTGCTGCCCTGCGCTCGCCAACCGCCGTCGCTTCGCCGCACGCTGCTCTTCCGCCACCACATCCCCCAATGCTCTGATCACAAATTCCGGCTCGATCTCCCCAGTCAACTTCTCCACCCACGCACCGGGACCTGCCTTCTCTCCGGGCCGAACCCGCCACACGGGATCCTTGAGTCCATCTCTCCTGAGCACCTCATCACCCCTCGCGCGATCACCCCTCAACTCCTTCGTCAACCGATCGCCCAACGGCATGACTTCTCCAGACCGCATACCATCGACAACATGCGCCGGCACCAGCAGCGCCAGGAATGCCTGCACGACGTGCGCATGCGCGGCTGTGAAGACGAACGGTCGGCCCGTGATCGAGCGGGGCGTTTGTCCGACCACATCCGCCAGGCGCGCCGGGAGCCGGGCGCTGTCGCGCGGCACCAGCGTGTCGGGACGCCCAGAGCTGCGCGAGTTGTGCAGGCGGTGTAGCGTGCGCATGTGGTAGAGCCGCCATGGGTGCGTGTTGCTGAGGACACCATAGCGGGCGCGCAGGGCGGTGCGGAGGGCTGGAGGGCAGGTGCCTTCGAGGAGAGAGGAATCGTTGTCAGGGGCCAGAAGTCGGGGCGGCGGCTTTCGAGGTGCAGGTTGACTGGGTGCCTTTTGCGTCTTGGGTGGCTCTGCGGCTTGGGCGGGCGGATATGTGGCTGGCAATGGTTTGGCTGAAAAGCCTTTTTGAGATTCTTTTGACCCAACGACCGCAGTCCACAGACGGGTGAAGAGACCGCCTTCCGGAGCAGGAGCTTCCTTGCTCGGGGCATTGCCGTTGGTCACGCGTGTCGTGGTCTCTGTCCTCGTCGTCTTAACCTGGCTGACGGGTGCCGGAGTAGCATGGGCTGGCTTTGTTGGCCGAGCCGCTGCCGGCTGATCAAACAACGGCGGCCTGGCATGCTTCCCTGGAGACAGTGGCAGCATCGACGACGACTCGTTGAAGTTGACCCGGACCTTCTGCGGCGACTCAACATTCAAGCGTTCCTCATAGCTGCGGAACGAAGTCGAAATCGCACTGACATCGTGAGTGGGCTGAAGTCGTGATGAGTCTGCACATTGACTGGCAGTGGTCTCCGTCCGGTCAATGATCGCACTCCCAGCCGGGATCTTACTCCGGTAGTGCCTGCCGTAAGTCCGATTCTGTTCGCAGATCTGCTTGGCCTGTTTCAAGACATCCTGGTTCTGTTGGCGTTGAGCTGTATTCACTGAACGCCCGCTGCTGACGGGTCTCGGGTTTGCTGGTACCTCGTCCCTGCGTGCCACGCGTTTCTTAGCTGGACTGGAACGATCGTCCAGAGCGAGTACACCTGCGAGTGGGTTCGTGCTAATCTCAACAGGCCTGCCATACCTCCGCCGTTGCTCCATTCGCTGCAGCAGGGAGTTTTCAACGGGCTTTTTGGGACTTGGTGCGGCGCGAGCCGAGGGTGGTGGTGCCTTCGCTGGGCTTGTTCCAGCGTCGAGGTTGAGCAGCTCCGTGAGGTTGACCGTCTCTCGTCGTGCCGGGCGAGGTGGACGGCGCGGTTGTTCCGCCAGTAAAGGAGTATTGATGCGCATGGGTACTTGTTGCAGGGGTTGCGTGAAGAACACACCAGTGTCATCAGCAGGATCATGATCAGCGTCGTCACCTTCGGACGCAACTTCCGATTCGTCCATCTCTTCGCCTTCATAGTCGACCTCGTCGTCCACTTCTGCCTCGTGGTGGCCGACAACGTCGCTATGGAACCGCGTAGCTTCGGCATCTGGCTGCAAGATCTCGCTGCTAGGGTCCATCTCTGCGGCTGCTGCTGCCATTGCCTGTGCGTGTCGCTCATCATCCGTGCTCGGCGGGGTCAAGATCCTACTTCCATCCGTTGAACCCTTCCGTTCCTCTGCTTCCTCTTGTGGCGCCCCCTGGTCCTCATCAACATCCGCTCCCTGCACTGCCACGAGCCCGTAACCAGGTGAATCGACATAGGAAAGCTCAATGCCAGAGGACCGCCGCCATGTGCGTGGGATCTTAGCCCGTCGAGGTTGAAGTGGCTCGTCCGCGAAGAAGTCGTCCAGGTTTTGCGGCGAGCGTTTCCTGTGCTCGCGCTCTTCCTCCTGGTCACTTGCTGGAATCACATGATGCCGGGAAGCCATAGAGTGGTCCTTGATGGAATGAACAGATCGTGAAGCTTCCTGCCAAATGTCATCCTCTTCCTCCTCCTGGTACTCCACATTCTTCCCGTGATCCGCGTTTTGGACTTCCTCCTCGTGCCGCACTTCCTCATCGCCTTCAAGTTCATCCTCGCCCTGTATTCCCTCGTCGTCATGGCCCTCCGCGTTTTCATAGTCGTACTCAATATCGCCACCAACATCGTCTTCGTCAGAAGAGATATCCAGTGCTGTGTCAGCGGTGAATACCGGCGCTATCTGGCCACTGTCTCGCCGCGGATGTGAATTCCTAAACGCCTTCGCATCGGCTGGCTGCCATTTCTCGTCTTGATGATCCCATTCTGGCAGGTGATTGCAGCTGTTAGACAGTGAGTTTCGCAAAGCCGTAACACCTCCCACAACCTTCGCAGTTCCAGTAGCTCGCCAGCTCATCGCATCGTACTTGGCACTTCGTCGCAAAGCTTGTCCAGCCTCGGCAGCCTGTTCGGTGATATCCGGATATTCCACTGGCTGTGCTAAGGACCTCCGTGGCGGTGAAGAAGGTAGGTATGACACACTGGCGACGGAAATCTCTGGATGTGCCGGCTGCTCCGCAATCGTCGGTAAAGCTTTCGATCTTGAGTCACGCAAAAAGCTCGATTCCTTCGCGCTCTGGAGCGTCTCCATTGAAATCATGCTGAAGTCTTCGTTCTCCGTGACCGTCTTGTCGCCCACCTCCACTACGTGGTCGTCACGTTTTCGTTTCCGTGCACTGGAGCGCACATTTGGTTCCCTTTGCATTGGCTGCCGCGCAGATCGCCGACCAGATCGGCGGGCCGAAGCTGGCGGTGATTGAGTGCCTACGACCAGTTCGTCGTCTGTCTCGACCGCTGGCATGGGTGTTACCTCCTGGCCGCGGCGTCTCCGCCTTGGCTGTCGCAAATCTCCCGCCGCCTCTGGTTCCTCACTGATTCGTACTCTCTTTGACGGGCTACTCTTTCCCCTTCTCGACGGTTCCGGCGATGCTTCCACAGTGACCTTTACGCGCCATGGACTCTGGGCGCCCTTTCGCGCAGAAGTCGGTCGCAGCACGAAGGATTTGCTCGGCGATGATAGCGCATTCGGATCGCGGGTCCTAAGCGGTGTATATCTGCGACTTCGTGCAGAATGTGGCGCAATTGGCGAAGACGGTAGTGTTATGGGGTCGGGGGACGTATCGCGACTACTTCCCCCGGCGGTTGACATGGCTGTTGTGTGTGGATGCAAGCGCGGCGGTGGTGACTGAATTTGTATGTGCTGTGATGGCGCTCCTGCTCGCCGTGCGCCTTAAGGGCAGCAAACTCGCCGTTGTCATAAACTCATAAATGTCATAACATAATGTTGTGATATCGATAACATGCCACTGACATAAAGTGATTGCATCTTGGCGCCGCCACTATGGAAAGTCGCGCGTCGCGTCGTCGCAGAAGAGGCGCATCTGATTGGCGGTGCTGCCTTGGTCGTCATGGGCAACGCCAGGCCAGCCAAATGCGGGCGGGATGCATCAACGACTTCACGATTTGCGCATGCGATAATTCATACAGTTGGCCACGCCGACCTTTCGGCACGGAATAATATCCTTCGGCAAACAGCGCGAAATGTCTGGTTGGAATAGACACATAAACTCGGGATCATGGGTATTCACGGCGTCTTCAAAGAAATCAACCCGGCCAGCCAACGAATTTCCCTGGCCAAATACTCAGCGGCGCATCTGATCGCACACTCGCGCCCGCTCGTCCTGGCCATCGATACAGCTATCTGGCTCTTCCAGATTCAAAGCGGCAAAGGAGGTTCCAATCCAGCGTTGCGTACATTTTACTACCGCCTCCTACGACTCCTGAACCTGAACATCCAACCGATCTTTGTATTCGACGGACCGAACAAGCCAACATGGAAGCGCAACAAGAAAGTCGGCGGACCTGGCGTGCGCGTTGCCAGTGTCCCAGAATTTCTGGCGAAGCAACTCCTCAAGCAGTTTGGTTTTCCAATTCATGTGGCGCCCGGTGAAGCCGAAGCGGAATGCGCCGTGCTGCAGCGGGCCGGTATCGTCGACGCTGTCATGAGCGAAGACGTCGATACTCTGATGTTCGGTAGTGGGGTGTTGCTGCGCAATTGGAGCGCCGAGGGCGCATCGGCGAAGACGCCGACGCATGTGACTGCCTATCGTGCGGATGAGACGAAAGTTCAAACAGGGATGGATGGCGAGGGAATGGTTCTGGTGGCATTAATGAGCGGTGGCGATTACATCGTCGAAGGCATTCCTGGATGCGGACCGAAAGTCGCATGTGACGCTGCCCGAGCAGGTTTTGGCAAGGAGCTCTGTGCGTTGGCGGCGAAGAAGGATTATGTTGGTCTGAGTGCTTGGCGAGAGCGACTGCAGCACGAGATCCGCACGAACGAGAGCAAGTTCTTTAGCCGAAAGAATTCCACCCTGCAGATTCCGTCCGACTTCCCGAACATGGAGGTCCTGGGTTACTACACGCATCCTTGCGTCTCGACCGCAGATAAGCTGGAACGGCTGAAGTCCACCATCAAGTGGGACCAAGCAATTGACTTTCCAGCATTACGAAACTTCGCGGCTGAGGCGTTTGATTGGCGTTGTCGCGGCGGCGCGAAGAAGTTCATTCGAAATCTAGCTCCGGCGATGTTGGTTCGAGAAATTAGGCGGAAAAGCGAGCGGAAGAACCATGTCAGTGTCGACGAACAACAGGCGCAGGAAGCAGCTCTGGTCACTGCTATTCATGGCAAACGCACACATGCGACGACGGATGGGGAGCTGGAATACCGTGTATCTTTCACGCCCGCATCGTTAGTCCCGATTGATCTCAGTATCGAGGACGAAGATGACGAGTACAACGCCGCAGGTGCCGAGAGTGACGCCGAAGGAGAAAACAACGGCGCACGCGCAGGCGGCACCGACGAGACCGAGGAGCCAGTATCCCCATCAAAGAAGCGGGCTTTGAAACCTTACGATCCCGACGATCCGGAGAAGTTGTGGATCATGAAAACGTTCCTACAGCTGGGCTATCCTTTGCTGATCGAGGACTACGAAGCCGCGCTCTCAGCACCGAAAGTCGCTTCGAAAACCAAGGGAAAAGCTCGGGCGACCGGCAAGAATCCGGCGAAAAAACCTAAGAGCCGCCGTAATGATATGCCCGTCAACGCGATCATGGCCTTTACCAAAGTATCCAAGCCTGGGATTTCACGATCGACAAGCGCGAATGATATCTTCACAGCGAAGGCTTCGGCAATTTCTACAGACGATGTCTTTGGTGCGCTGCCTCGATCACAACCAGTCATCGCCCCTATCGAGTCCGTCGATCTCTCGGAGACTGCTCCAAAGCCATACGTCTCGACATTCAGACGTCCAGTGATAGACCTACCGTCTGCATCGCAACAACAACTGCCTAAGCCCCGAATAGCTGGCAGTAGGACTGTCGCGAATAGCTCCCTCACTCGACCAAGCAAGGCCGCGACAAATAATGAAATAGCTACTGCCCAAAGACTAGACGTTCATCGTACGCCCCAACATCGCAAGCGCGCTCTCGTCCCATCACCATCGCCCGCGCCGAGCCAGAGAACGATCGATTCTTACTGGTCACCCTCGCCGAAGAAAGCAACCGCAACACACTACCAACCTCAGGATGTTATTGATCTGTTCTCTTCCTCACCTCCCGCCTCACCTTCAAGATCAGATAGAACACCCCGCGCAGGTAGCCGCCGCTCGAGTGACCTACCCCAGCGACAAGATTCTACCTCGTTTACGGTTAACTGCCTCACGGATCTTTCGCCGAATGTCATGCCGCCTCTGCCAGAAAGTGTGACTCGCCGGCGACAGCACAAGCGTCTACGCAAAGCGGCAGGCTCAACGATGGTACGATCGGGACATGGTGTCTTGGAGAGAGCATACACTGCGCCAGTATTTGGATGCGACGGCGATAGTGATAGCGGGAACGACTTGGCCGAGACTGGACTGCCTCTCGCTCCGGATACCATCATCGAAGCAGGGCTTGCAACGCCGTTGGCTGCACCTCGTAGTGCAACAGGCATCGAGATAGAAGCGATCGATCTCGCGACACCGGCAGTCGTTGTGCGAGGGTCGTTATCAGTCGCGTCTTCACCAGGAGAAACTTTACCGTGCCCACTGTCGTTCCTACCAGCGGCGTTAAGGAAGGATGTCGACACTCACATGGACAGTACCTCTGTCACGAAACGGCTCGACGAAAGTATACAAGGGCAGGAGAAACATAACATTGAAATGGTGAAGAAGAAACGCATCATCCTCCGCGAAAGTCTTCCCGGCGCGTTCAAGGAGGTTGACATCGACTGCGTCGATCTCTCCGGCGATGGCAGCGGGTCGAAGGCGAGTGGCCGCCGAGCGCATGTCGCTTCGATGACCTCGGTGTCTACATTGTCGTTTACGTCGGCGGCGGTCGGCAGAGCGGGTTGGCGGAAGAGCGGCGTCGAGGTCTTGGATCTGACGGGGGCGTAGACTTGGCCCGGGAGAGGACCTGGTTGATGGCGCTGTTGGGATGGATTGAAAGTATGGCTGGCTGAATATACCCTGAGAGCGGAAAACTTGATGTGTGTTATTTTTAGAGGGATACATTGAGGTCGGGATTGCGATCCTTGATGATTTTGGGAGCGTTGGAGTTGTTGGGTCGTTGCATTTTCGCGGGCATTGGTGGTACAGGAATGTGTCAAACCGCATTGGGTTTGCCATGCATAATGAGTCTCATGAGACCGAAATGAGACATGAAAGTCGGTGAACAATCCACCATGCCGAGACTTATTTTTGTCAGAGCAAAGCATTTCATAGTCAAAGTCGTGATGCACTCTGTCAATGATATTGTAGTTGCCTGAGGCATCAGCGAGATGAACTTTCGTCCTCACCTCGCGACATTGGCTTGATGCCATACACACCATGTCCATCTCACCATGGATCTGCGCCCGCTGCATCCGGCGCCTGGCGCGATCATTTCGCCCTCTCACACTCTTTCCTATTCGATCTCATAGTACCGCGGCCAACAATGGCCTCACGTCAGCGCTGCTCGAGCGCGCGCGCACCCTTGCCGGTGAACATGCCCAGCTCACACAAAAGCTCGCCACGGACTTTGATGCAACAGCTGCGAAACGCATAGGCGAGCTCTCACCGACTGCGACGGCCATCACCGAATACGACAAGGCACGTTCTGCCTGGGACGAGCTTCAGACGCTGCTACAATCCCCGGATAAGGAACTGCAAGAGCTGGCACAGGATGACTTGGCGCCGTCCGAGGAGCGGCTCACGCAGGCCACGACCGCACTCAAGACCTCCCTGGTTCCTGTCCACCCTTTCGCGCAGCTACCCTGTCTGCTGGAAATCCGCCCTGGCGCCGGCGGCGACGAGGCCGCGCTCTTCGCGGGCGACCTGCTCCACATGTACGAGGCGTTCTGTGCGCGGCACGATCTGCGCACCACGCGGCTGAAGTATGAGACGGCTGTCGCCGGACAGACCGCGAGCGGCTCCAGCGTGCATCTGCAGGAAGCGGTACTGGAAGTCGAGGCGGCGGGTGCCTACGGCCTGCTGCGCTGCGAGGCCGGCGTGCACCGGGTACAGCGCGTTCCCGCAACCGAGAGCAAAGGTCGAACGCACACATCCGCGGCCAGCGTGCTCGTGCTCCCATCACTACAAGAAGACGCGAGCAGCGGCGGCGAGACTAGCTTTAACGACCCCAAGAGCGACTACTATGTCGACCCAAAGGAGGTCCGCACGGACGTGATGCGCGCGTCCGGCGCGGGAGGCCAGCACGTGAACAAGACGGAGTCCGCCGTGCGATTGACGCACGAGCCGACGGGCACCGTCGTCATGATCCAGGAGACGCGCTCGCAGGTGAAGAATCGCGAGAAGGCGTGGAAGCTGCTGCGCAGTCGGCTCGCACAGCAGCGGCGCGAGGAGCGCGAGGAGGAACTGGTCAAGTTGCGGCGCGGCGCCGGCGCAGGGAAGGTCGGTCGTGAGAATAAAATCCGCACGTATAACTGGGGACAACAGCGGGTCAGTGATCACCGCAGTGGATTTGATTCCAGGAATCTGGATGATGTGATTGCCGGGGGAGCCGCGCTCGAGGCGGTCATGGAGAGTGTGCGGGTGTGGATGGCAGAGCAGGAGGTTTTGGGGCTAGTGGCTGAGGAAGAAGCGAAGCATCAAGGAAAGTGATACTAAAGATGTTCACGAATCGGCATTGAAGCCGGAAGACGTTACATTACAGTCTTCCATGAAGGATCTGTTGTGAGGACGGAGGATTTCACATTCCAGATGTCGGCTCTGCGCATCTGGGGTAAGAATCCGTCTGTCCCTTCTTGGCCTCCTGTTCCTTCCTCTCCCAATGCAGGACCCTGCAATTTGGAAATGCTGGATCGATGCAGGTGTCGCCGTCAGCTGAGGTCATCCTGCTCTTAAAAACTGTATAAATATTATGTACAACACCACTAATGACAGCCACGCGGCACAACATCGGGTGATGAAATCCGAACGCGGCCCGGCTTCCAAATCACGTCCATTTACAGCCGTGTCTCTTATCAACCCCGAAAGCTAGGGATTCGGGTCCGTCAGTCCTCGACAATCCGATTGGCCAATATGATTCCACTATGTCCTCGGATCATTTTGTGATGGATGTACGCGCCACTCAATAACGACTTGAACAGGAATGACCATTTCGCGCCCAGTGCCAGGAGAGTGTGTCGGTTTCACATCAGGTACGCACCTATCGCGATGAGATGGAATCTGTACTCTCAGAACTTTGATTCCATAAGATCATGTCAGGATCTGAAGAGGGACCTTCCTTGCGCCGCGTGCGCTGAGCGAGAGCTGATGGATGACGAAGGAATGGAGTGCGCCACCGTTCCATAACAATCTCTGTGCGACACAGATCCCTTCAACCTCAACTAATCTTCGTGCGACGCCGATCAGACCGGTTGGGGTTCGATTCAACCTGCGATCGTTGTTTTGAAGTTGCCTAACGTCAGCGATCGTGCGGCGCATCACAATCACATCGCATCATGTCGCGTGGCCACTATATCTTCCTTTGTCATGCAACTAGCCTCTTCAACACCTTCTTCCACGGGCCTGGGCTGCGCGACACCAACAACAAACAATGAAGATCACCTCTCTGTGCTGCCATTGGGTCAAAGGCCGCGGCATCGCGCGGACACGCGAAAGAAAAGACTTCTCTCCTCATGATCACGATGCACTGTCGTGCTCGTGCCTCCCCGTGTACCCGTGTAACCTATCTAGATGTCTCGTGATGACAACTGATTGACATCCACCACCGCCATCTCCGATCTGCGACGAAAATGCCCCTGCGGCTGGTCGCATTTCGTACTACATTTGCAACTGCTGGGAGATCGATGCGCCGGCCTGTATCGATTGCGATGACACATCATGAGCCCCGAGCTCAGACGGAGAAGCATTTCCTGAGGAAGCATTTCCTGAAGGAAGGTAGTATCGAGGAAGAAAAAAGTATATTCTGTATTCCGGAGATGCTGGCCCAAAGCAATTTTGCCTCGGAGCTTCTCCATGCGGTAGATTCAGAGGTCGATCATCGCGCGAACGACGTTTAGCTACGATTTTGACGCGAGGGGAAACCGTCCACTCATGGCGCAATAGATTGCGTTTGTAGGTTGTGTGTTCTCCCGGTTGGCTGGAAAATATTTCTACTGGAAAGATATCGCGCCGGTACATACAAAATTGTGGCTTAGCACTAGGGGAGAATGTATCGTAAAAGTTCTGTAGAGTGTACGGAGTAAGTTTCTCTCCGAAGAGGGTTTGGAATCAAGCTGTGAGGAATCGGTCACGCCATGAATCTTGTAGTGCATCCAAACATTCTATAGTTTTCTCGAATTGCTTCTCTCGCATTTTGGACCAGATCCAGACCAGTGCAATGCGACCAGTGCAGTGCAGCCATTACCAGCGCCCACGTCGGGATGTGCGCGCGACGTTGAAGCTCGTGAGAGACAAGGTTATCGGGGAGAGGTCGTTGGGCCGTTTCGTTGATCGACAGCGGACAAGCTTTCTGGCGCCTTTCAAACCCTCACCGTCTCGCGCCCACTCACTCGTCGCGCTGCAGCTATGGAACCGGTCGACTCCGCCGAACGTGCCACGCCCGGTTTCATGTTACCCGTGGTCTGCAGCAAGAGCAGCGACAGCATGCAGCAGGGCTCAGATCCTCCTGGGCACAATCGGTGCGGTTGCCACAGGCGGCATAGCCCACGCACAGGCTCTCCACCCTCGGACCCCGGATGGGGGAATTTCGACGTCGCATCGCTGCTCCTGCGCCCTGCTCCAGCACCTCACCTCAATCCTCGACCGGTTCTCTCCATCCGAGTTTCCCATTGAATGCACGCCTAGTCCCTCGCCACGAGCACAATGCAGTGGGCCACGCAATGCCAAGGTGGGAGCTCTGGGCGACGACGAGATTTCATGATTACTGGTCCGTTGAGCTGCTCGCTGCCGTGACGGCCTGTTCTTTGTCCATGCTGTTCGTCGGGGTATGGGTGCCAGCCACGGCAGCTTCTTCGCCCTCTGGAAACATGTGCCTAGCAATCCACCGGCTCGTCACTGGCGTCCCTCCGTTAGGCGCATGTTTTCCATATCCGATAAGGATCAGCGCTGCAGATGTTTTAGCCGGAGAAGCCCAGAGCGACATTCTTCCTGTGCACAACTGACTACGCGTGCTGGCGACCTACTGCCCTGCCGCCGTTGTGAATCCAAAGCATGCAAGGCACACAATGCGACCGCCGGCGGCCTTGGATGGAGCTCCCCGGCCGCGCCGGGAGGAGTCGTAGGAAGCATGCAGTGCTCAACCTGTCATGAGCAGCGTCACTCCAACCGGCTCTCGTCATATCGTCTCACGCGTCAGGCACAGCTCACACGCTTGTGCGACTCCGTCGTCGGGAATGGAATCCTGATTGAAGGTACCGATGTTTCTTTCCTCATCGCGCCCCTCGTGTGGGATCGTAAGCTCTGGCTGGACCTTTGTCGAGCGCCAGCGCCACAATCATGCTCCTAACGCTGCTGCTGCACGTCCTTGGCACTAGGATGAGGAAGCCACTGTTTGGAAAAAGAAGCGTACACCGCGGTAGTAGCGGCGTCCAGTTGGACCGCACACTGCTCGCAAGCTGCTGATGCTCCTTTGGCACTGCGATTCGTCTCTCCATGCTGGCCCGGCTGCTCGGTCGATCGAGTCGATTCGATTGGCGTAGAAAAGAATGCTGAGTATGCCAAAAGTGAACGTCTGACCAACCCTCTCACGTCTGACGTTTACACATCACTCTAAGTTGAGAGAGGATCTGAACACCTCGTTGTCGAAGTAAGCTTCCTCCCTATACCAGCCGTTAGAGTCGTCCATGCATATATATCGAGCACAGCGTTCTGCTGTTGCCCAACTTTCGAAGAGCCGAAACTTTACGTACCCGCTGTCATGCGAGTCTGAATAGTCTTTTTTTACGGTACTGCAAACAACCACACGTGGCGCGGAGAAAAGCATAACAGTTGAGCCATATATTGGCCGCTGAATTTCTACTTTTCGGGTTTGAGAAGACGTTGGTTGAGAAAGCCGATAACGCCAACGACGATATTGGGCGAGAGCATCCTCACCTGCTTCATCTCACCGTCTCATTGAACAACAAAAGCACAACTCGTTCGCATCCAAGATCCCCATCAGCCATGGGTCCCGACGCCGAAGCAGCGCTCTTGGCGCTCTTCGCCAAATGGCAGATCCGCAACCAAACTACGGCCATCTACTACGCAGCCGCCATCTTCGGCCTCATGGGCTGCTTCGTGCTGCAACACCTGGTCAAGACTCTCATCGAACGGAACTGCAAGCCCTCACATCCCCTGCGCCTGGCTTCGCGCTCGCTCGAGCACTACTGGCGCCTGACCTGCGGTGAACGGGTGATCGCAGGTTTTATCATCTTCCCGGGCAGGATCCTGCTAGCTTTGACTTACTTCGCAATCAACATCGCGTTGACGTTCTACGATGATGCCATCTCGGTGCCAGGAAGGACTATTTTTGCGAAGCGGCTTGGGTGGTGAGTCGATCGTCGTCGATCATTTTCATGTGGACGTCTCGAACATATCTGACCTCGTAATCGTTGCTGATTAGGATGGCGCTACTGAACATGTGTCTGGCCATCTTCTTGGGCCTCAAGAACACGCCTCTGTCGCCTCTCGCAGGCCAGACTTACCAGGAGCTGAACCTGTTGCATCGCTGCTGCGGATACACAACGGTCTTATACGTTGTGTTGCATGCAAGGTAAGTTTGATGTATCAATCAATTGTTTCCTGATATCGGAATCTCAACTGACGATATATAAAATAGCATCTACGCGGCCGGACTCTTTGCCCAGAGCGCAGAGTTCGTTCTCCTGGAGGTCGAGCAATATGCCGGATATGCCGCGGGCATCGCCATGGTGCTGATCTTTATTACTGCAATCGGATTTATGCGTCGCCGGAACTACGAAGTGTTCTACATTGCACACATCGTTCTCGTCATCACTATTCTGATTTCCGGTAAGTCGATCCAAGCTTACCTAGGACACGGAGACTGACTGTTATGCACAGTGGGACTCCACCGACCCGACCTCACCACCGTTGGCCCCATCATCACCATCATCGCCGCCTCCGTCTGGGGTTTTGACCGGCTCTACCGCAGCGTCTCCACCTCGGCATACTTCCTTGGAAACTACGCAACCCTCACTCCTCTCCACGATGGCACGACCAAAGTCACCCTTCACCGCCCACTACCTCGCGCGCGCCCCGGCTCCCACGCCTTCCTCTGGCTGCCGGGCGTCCGCTTCCTCGAACGCCACCCCTTCACCATGGTCTCCCGCGCGCCCAACGTCGAATTCATCGTCAAAGGCCGGGACGGTTTCACACGGGCTCTGCACCACTCCGCCTGTCGACAGCCCGCCGTCACGGGCACGAAGTTCCGCGTCTCCGTTGAAGGACCCTACGGCAACCCCCCGGACGTCCTGACGGGCGGCTACGAGAAACTTCTGCTCGTCGCTGGCGGCAGCGGCGTCACTTTCACGTTGGGCCTGGCGCTCGAATGGGCCCGCCGCCGCCGCACGCCGCGCGAGAAGGGCTTGCTGGAATTCGTCTGGGTCGTGCGCGAGGCCGAGTGCTTCGAGTGGTGCGATGCCGAGATCGCGGAGCTCTTCGCCCACCCCCGCGTCGCCGTCCATCTGTACGTGTCTGGATCAGCGCCGCGCAGACTCACAGCGGGCCTCATCGGTGCCGCGGCGGCGGCGTCGGAAGAGAAGGTGGATGAGTCTCGCCAGACGAGCCTCGACAACAGTGGATCGACGACGCCGGATGAGAAGAATGTCGAGCTGGGCCTCGTGCTCGCGGACCCGGCTCCAGTAGCACGCAAAAATAGCGCGAAGGAACGGTACTATAAGCTGTCGGACGACCAGAAGACTCCGAAGAAAGAAAGCATCGTGCAAGTTGCGGCACGCAAGGCGGCGAAGACGAAGTACCACCCGCCAGCGCATATGCGTGGCCGTCCGGCGTTGGCGATGCACTTGGGCCGTGTCATGGAGGGCGTCGAGAAGGACGGAAAGGTTCTGGTTGCCGGTGAGTGGTCTCGAATCCTTTTGTGATTGACAAAAGACTTGAGCGCTGACATCTTTTATTCTCACAACAGGCTGCGGTCCCGACAGTCTCCTCGCGGACATCAGGATGCTTGTCGCCAAGGTGCCGGTCTGCGCTGAGGCACCAATTGTCGACTTACGCGTGGAGGAATTTTCGTATTAGGTCTGAGAGCCTTGTCACGCTCGTTTTGGTTGATGGATTGGATATACCACAGGTTGGGAAAGGGCTTGATGTGGAAATTTCGGGAAGAATTTGGTGTACGGTGATTGGGTTGGGCTATAACGATCACTCGGGAGGACATACCAAGATACCAAGCGCATACAAATGCTATGAGGTACGACGGGATTATTATAGAAAGTTTAGTGTGTGGGTTGTCGGCTCTTTTTGCGCACCTGACACAGTGTATCACGAGTTATGAGCTGCCGAACGGCCATCGCGTCGTATGACAGATACTTCACGGAATAAAATTCCCTTTACCATTAATCCCTTCATCATTATCCGATTAGGTGCATTCATTCCGGACCTCGCTCTCCAGTACCTTCTCCGCCATCATCACTATCATCACGAGCGAATCGAATACCTTCTGTTCCAACCCAGAAATTGAACCCGTCCTTTCCCAGGCTTCTTACTTTTGCGAGCGCCCTCTCCTCCACCACGCCCAGCCCGAGACCCAGAATACACTCGAACCTGCCCCTATCTACGACAAGTTGTCTCTTCTCGCTCTCCCGCCTCGCTTCACTTACGCCTCCAAGCTTCGTCGCCGTCACGGGAACCCGCCGCACCGGTGACCGTCTCACGAGCAGCCGGATCGCAGGCAATGAGGTCAGCCAAATACGAGGCAGCGTCGGTAGTTTGGAAGCCAGACCACTGCTCAAACCACCACCCGTACTCCCCGAACCCTCGGCATGAGCTTTCTGAGAAGAGCCGCTCCCGCCAGGTATATGTCGCGACGTTATGACCACTGGACATCGAAACTCCTTCTGCACGTCACGGATGGTGGTGGCCAACTCGCCGTATCCCGGAGCGCTGCTTGTGATTCCCGTATTCGTTTGTGTCGTTGCGGTGAGTAAAGCGGCGTCTTCGGCCTCGGCCCGCGTTTGCCAGTAGAAGGCAGAGACGGAGTCGAGAGCTAGCAAGCCGACGGTGCGCTCGAAGGACGGGTGCGCGGAGGAGTTCATGAGATAGGAAGAGAGGCCGCGGAGCTGTGCGATTGTCGCAGGTAACGATTGTGGATGGAGGATGTGGAGGTGGTGCAGGGCGGTGCGGACGGTCTCATGGTCGGATGGATCCGTAGCGGTCTCTGTTTCCAATTCTTGTCTTTGTTCTTGATGTGCTTGTCGCTGTTGTTCACGGCGGCATAAGGAGATCTCGGAAAGCATCTGTTGGGCAAGTCGCAACACAGAGAAGTTTCCGTCGAGGTCGAGGAGCACGGCGCATGCTTGCTTTCCGCCGTGGGAAAGAGGTAGTATCGTGCGGGAGATGAGGTGATAGAGCAGGTGTGTCTTGCCTGCTCCCGGTGCCGTAGACGTGATCTCAATGATCGGCGGGCCATTTGCGTTAAACCTTTGTGCACTTGTAGTCGTCGTTGACGTGGATATGGTTGCTTGGGCATTGACAATCGCTGTGAGCAAGTCGTCGAGCGCTGCGCTGTTGAACCATTTTGAAGGAGTAGAGGACGCGCCTTGACGATGATGATCATCTAGGATCTGTATGCTCAATCAGAAATGTATATTCTCATCTAGCATTCATATCTACATCAGCAGTTTACCTCGTCCAGACCAACTTCCTCGATTTCCGCCAGTAACGTCTTCCCCAGATCTTGCGCGCTCATCGTCTTCGTTTCCTCCGGCGACGCTGGGGTAACGTTTCGTCATTAATCGAAGTATCGACTAATATTGCCCGCCCCATCTCCCTGTGCAGAAGTGGATGACTTTGTCTCGCCGACGCATCCAGAAGCACAGCCGGTGAATGCAGTCGACATGGCCCCGCTGATTGAAGCCTTTCACGCCTCCGAGCTGCCCGAGCGGATCGCCTTCCACCCGGACGGCCAGAAACGCAAACCTGCAGTCAAAGATCTCAAGAAGGATTGCGCGCTCAAGGAGATGATTCAATACGATTGTCAGCTACAAGGGCCGAAGAACAGTCCACAGAGCAAAGTGGTGTGCCAGCCCGTACTGAGGCTATTCCGGCAGTAAGTTTTGATATCTCACCCGCGCATACTTCGGGTTCAACAACGCTGATGATTGATATCACTCTCCAGGTGCGCAGGCGGTCTGACGATTGAGACGACGGCGTGGGAAGATCGATATGATTGAGTCCTCAAAGTAACGTTACATGGAATCACCTTTTTGCAGTATCTTCACTGACGACAACGCATTGATTGTATGGCAGCAGTGAACATGACTTGGTCCGGGTGGCCTTATTGCACATTTTACTTCACTGATTATCCTATATAGTATCAATAGTCAGTTTCTCTGAGAATACCAGTAGAACTCCCAACTCCGCGCTCGCTGCCCCATCTTCCAACAATAAAGTCACAATACAGATTCAAGCTCAATCCCGCAGTTTAGACATAACTATGCAGTCCTTGCCGATGCTTGCCCCTTCTCCAATGCGCCATGTTGTGATTGACAATAACTCCCTCCGGCATGCCCAAATCCACGCCCTCCTTCACCACAATCGCCGCGTCCACGGCTGCCGCCATTCCTTCCTCGTTCCCAGCCAAATCTGCCACCTCATCACTCTCACCCAAATCCTTGAGCACATCCGCAAACGTCTCTTCCAGCAAGACCTTCTTCCGTAGCGCGGCCGCAGCCGCAGAATCTCTACCGCCGCGACCGCCTGCTCTATTTCCAACATCCCGTCTCCGTTGCTCTTCTACTTTCATAGCGCCCGCCTTCGCTGCCGCTGCGAGTTTCCGTAATGCCTGCTCTGCCATCGTGCCTTCTTCTGTCGCACGCTCGCGCATCTTCCGCGAGTCAGTCTCTCGTTCGGGAAAGACGTCTGTCTGCTGCCACGCGTGCCGTGGCGGTAGAGGGGGAAAGTGTTTCGGGATGTAGGATGGCGGTTTCGATGTCATAAGAGGCGTGAGGAGTTTTGAAAAGTCAGGCGCTGCAGGCGGCGGCGGCGGAGGGTCGGCGATTGATGGTAAAGCCACTGAAGGCGGTATTGAGAGACCGATTTGTGACTGGAGGTGAGAGGCGGCAGCAGCGTTTGGCATTTTGGACAGTGAGACTGCGAAATCGAGTGCTGTTGGTTTGGTTCGGCGAGCATCGTGCATTGAATCGCGAACGTAGGTGAGGAAGCGGAGCATGTCTACAATCATCTGTCAGTCCCAGGGATTCCTCCATGGCTCTTCCGAAGTCTTTCAGAAGATAATGCATAACATACACTCTTCCGCATGTGACCGGAACATCTCCAACGCCGACGGCTTCACGCTGTCGAATCCCGCCAAAACCAATGCGGCGCCGATGCTTCGAAGGAGCTGCCCTTGCGCGAAGACAGGATCTTGTGCCGCTGGCTCGACATCATGCTTTGGGACCTGCTGTATGTGGCGGAGGGCGCGGCGGACTTTGCGCTTCTTTGCAGCGTTTGTCGCGGAGGATGGAGCCACACGGGGGCGTTTGGTGCCGGCGTGCATGGTGTCGGCGGAAAGCGCGACCATGGCAAAGAAATGTGAGACTAGAGCTCATGAACAGACGGTAAGCGATATCTGGCGCGTCGACATGCTCGAGATATTGTGACAGTCGGCGCACATGGAACGATGAATGTATTGGGGGAGCGATGATCGTCAGTAACTTACTCGTAACAGTGGTTCATGTCGCAAGCCGCCTGATTCGGAAATGTATTTAATGCCTCAGGCATCAGCTTGTATCGCTCGCACGAGCCCATGTACAGCAACATAATAAGACATCATTTACTGCTCAGGCCCGGTTATGAGACTGAGATTTCTTCTCCGCATGTGGTATCAATTCCATGAATGACTCCGAGTTTGAAAAACATAATACGAACCAAGCCACCGGCATTGACGTCGATCGAGCGCAGCACCAGCCCGCAGACCCCACTATTGAGCATCGCAACACAATATCTCGACCTCATCCGCAAGAATTCGGCCTCGCCAATGTCCGCTGCGACAAGCTAGCGACCATGAGTGCCATAGAGGCCTTATACATTTTTGACGAGCACAAGTACGTAAGTAGTCCCAGATACTGCAGCGCACTGCTCGCAATCCGCTGACCACATTGCTCACCAGTAATCTCCTCTTCAACCACGTCTACACCAGCCGCCCACCGCCTCCCTCGACTCTTCTTCCGCTCTACCTCAAACATGCTGCCCCACGCCCGAGCACCATATACCTTCCCTCGCTGAATCCGCCGACTCTGCTCTTCTCCATCCTCCAAGACAACCTCCTCTTCCTCTCGCCAGCCTCACAGGATGTCGATCCTCTACAGACCCTCGAATTTCTGCATCGCGTGACTGACGCGCTTGAAGAGTTCATTGGTACACCTCTGTTAGCCTCCAAGCTTGCCGCGAGCTATGATGTGGTCGCACAAATCGTGGCTGAGATGGCCGATGGTGGAATCATCTGCCAGGGCGAAGCCAACGTGCTACGCGACGTAGTGGAAACCGGCCCCGGCGTGCTACGGAACCTCCTCGGCGGCGTAGGACTCCCAGGAAGTGGCTCGGCCCTGCAGACCGGCAGCAGTGGCATCGCCAGCGCATCGACGGCTCTCGCACTCACACCGGCCCAGAGCAGCCAGGGCTCCGCGATTCCCTGGCGGCGTAGCCACGTGCGGCACACGAACAACGAACTCAAGGTCGACATTGTAGAATCGCTATCTGTGACGCTAGCACCGTCAGGCAGGCCGCTCGCTGCCTTCGCTCACGGCAGCATTGCCTTCACGGCACAGGTCAGCGGCGTGCCGGACTTGCTACTCAGCCTGTCCCCTACAGGCGGTCACGGCAATACCCTCGATGCCGCGACGCGCGCTGAGCGGCTGCGTTCACTCATGCAGCGCGTCGTATTCCACCCATGCGTACGATTGAACCGGTGGCGGAGCGAAGGAGTCTTGTCCTTTGTACCACCAGACGGACGCTTCGCCTTGTGCGGGTACGAAGTCGATCTCCTGGGCCCGGAAGAGGACCAAGATTTTTGGCCAACGTCGAAGTCGAACAATGCAAAGAGCCTCAGCTTCCTCCCCGCGTCGCTCGAAATCACGACAGGCCTCGGCGTTGCGGGCACAGAGTTTGAAGTCCGCGCAACACCATCGGGTGGTGGTGGGCGCGGTGCGACTTCCTCCGCGGCGGCAGCATCTCTACAGTCTCATCTGACTTCCTCTTCGTCAACTTCATCTCGCCCTGGAGCAGCAACGGCAAACTCCGGCTCCCTTGGCGGCGGCCTCAACCTCAGCGGCGGACTGAGCAGCTTAGCCAGTAGTTCCGGCGACTCGAAGTCACCCTCGCTCGAGCACCTCACTGTCTCCGTCCCGCTTCCCTCTGCCGTGCGCAATGTTTCGGACTTAAGGCCGACACGTGGCGAAGCGCTATGGAATCCCGCGGAAAGTGCGGTCGAATGGAGACTGCCTGCAAAGGACTTCGGCATTGGGACGTCTTCTGGAGGAAGTGCCGCGGTGCTGCGGTGCACAGTGCTAGGGCCACTGGGTGGTGATGATGGCGACACAGAGGTAGGGAATGGTCTCGCGCCGACGACGTATGATTATGACGAAGGCGGATTATCTGGGGAGAAGTCCGATTCTTCCGCAGGGGCGGTGGCGCTTGGGAATGGCAACGGTAGTAGCGAGCAGAAAGCTGCGCGCAATCGGGAGCTCATGCCGACGTCTGCCACTTTAAGCTTTGGTGTCAAGGGCTGGTTGGCGAGCGGGCTGAAGGTGGAGAGCCTGCTCATCGACACGAAGAAGAGTCGAGAACTGGGTGCACAGGTGAAGCCGTACAAAGGAGTCAAATACTTGACCGTCAGCCGGCAAGGGGTAGAGTTGAGATGTTAAGACATTTTTTAGGCAGGTGCTCAAAAGCAACCACAACAGGCAATTCAAGAAAATGATTCACACGAATGCACGATGGATCCGACTGTCTGTTCCCGAACGCAGTAAATTTGGTGTTACATATGTACAGCGTTGCGTACTACCCCTCCACTCTGCACATCAAAGCCGACGGAGCAATCGTGTCTCACGTTGCCATTTCCTGCTCCGTAGCCCCTGTGACAAATGAAATTGCAGCTTCCGCCTGCCGGCCGTAACTTTATAGGAGGTCGGAAGTTGATGTTGACTGAAGTAAGGAACAAGTTGTTTATTGCTTGCCCAGAGCCTCGGCCCGCTGATCCTCAATCTTCTGGTAGAACAGATCGCGGTGGCGGACCTGGGGAATGTGGAAGCCTGCAATCCAGAGGAAATGTGTTAGTATCAAGATTCTTCGTCAGATTCTCTCCCCTGTTGCAATGCAGCCTGGTCGTTAAGCGTGTCGCTGGATTGCTGCATTGCTTCAATGGTAGGAATCGCTCGTGGATCTACGTACCGTACCACCAGCCGTAGCCAGCAGTGATTCCGAGACCTGTGGGAAAATGATGTTAGTCGTAGGTTCTGTGAATACGAGAATGACCCGTCCTCCATGCAATGTTTTCCTCGGTCATGACTTCCATCTGCAATCGGCCTTGTTTTCATATCAATCTCTCCCCCTACCGAGCCGACCTCCTGCAAATGTCCAAGAAGCCCAGATTCCACCTCGTACTGCCGCGTGAAAGAGATGACACATACCGAAAGCGACCGAAAGATCGAGGACGAGACCCCGTCGGAGCATCTATAACGCCATAAATGTCAGTCCTTCTGCCCAATCTTCACTTCAGCTTCTCCTTTGACACCGAGAGCCCGCCAACATCGCCGCCTGTGCTAAGAGCACGCGACTGGATTCTTGGTCGGCAGAAAAACACGCCGGTATCCATTGGCGAGCTTTGCGGCTGTGCCGGTGCACATGATCCCTTCGGGTGGAGATATTGGAGGTGACGTACGCCAGTGATGGGCTTGACGGCCATTGTGAAGTTTGTTGTGGCGGTGGAGAAGGTGGTAGTTATTTGCGTGCGCGCGAGTTTGGAGCAAAGGTCGCAGAATGATGCTTTGAGGTTGACTGCAAGCTCGCAGCTTTGCCGAATGGGAGGCGGCTTGGCATTGGATAGCGAAACGAGCGTGACGGGGAGAGCCGGAGAGCGCTTTCGTGCACCGTACGTTCCCCGAAGCATTTGACGTGGTTACTATCGCTCGCCGTATTTCACTACCATGACGAAGAAACATCGGAACACAGTATATATCTGGAAGACATGCTCGGAGAACAAGTTATGGTGTTTTTTGTGCAGGGAAGGTTATTGCGTTGCCGTCCAACGGTTTTTTCATCAGAGAGGAGCGAGTCAGATTTTTTTTTTTCATTTCCAAGCATAGCCTCCAACTTCATAATCATTCGACCTCGACCTCGACCGCCTCGGCCTCCCGCTCGATCTTCTCCAGTCGTTTCATGTTCACCTCATCGAAAATAGTTTCGTCATCCGTCGGAATGGGTGGCCGACCATATCCTACCACTGGACCCACCATTTCAATCCAGTCCCGGCGCTTCTGCATAAGTGCCTTGACGCCATCGCTGACACCTCTTCCCGCACCTGCGATAGAACTCGCGACACCCTTCTGCCCTGGTCGAGATTGACCCGCACCACCCTTCTTGTGACTCGGCTTTGCCAACGAGCGGTTGCGCTTGAGGTACGCGGCATTGACCTGGTTATCGAGATCGTCGGCAATGTTCGCGTACTCCTGCATGGCCATGCGCTCCTCGGTCAGTTCGAGCAGACGCAATTTCCGCACATTGTTCAACCGGCTCACGCGACGAAGTTCGTGCTGAAGCGTGCGTAAGCGAGCGGCGACTTCGTCGTCGAGATGCGCATCGTAGTCCGGAGTCTCGGTCGGGCCAATGAGACCGATGTAACGGAATTCCTGTAGTGCTCGCTCCTCGAGGATGGAGTAGTCGAGTTGTGGCACATTGGCGACCTTTGCCTCTGGTGGCAGGTAGGTAAATGGCTTGTGGTCTTCCGTAGCTGCTGTACCATTCGCTCCTTCATTGCCGTCGGCAGGACCATCGCCGTTGGTCATGGTCACATCGCCGTTCGCATCTTCCGCGTTTGCAGCGTTGTCATCCTTTTTCGTGCCGTTAGGTGTAGGCCGAACGAGCGAAAGCAGGCGACTCATGACAGGACCCATGCTAACGATGTCTTGGTCGGCAATCTCGTCGTCTAGATCTTCCATCGAGCCACGAGCCTCGTTAGGGTTCAATGGATCTGACCGCGGAGGCTCTGTGCCAGTCAGACCATCTTCGGCCGCCCACACTTCCCGGTAGCCTTTGGTACCGCGCTCTGGAATAACATATGGAGAGAACCGATCTCCACGTTCCTTCAAATAAGCCACGTCTTCTTCCGTAAATGGGCGAATGAAGGGATCAATATATGTTTGAAATGTTGAAAAGTTCACCTGGTTAGAAGGTTTCGCGTTGCTGAAATCTGCATCAGGCGGATCACCTGCCGTCAGATCTCGAAGATCGCTCTCGGGCCATTTCACCACGTTCATGATGGCGCCTTTCTCTTCCTCGGTCAGGTCATCATGCAGATCGCGAATGTCGTAAATGATAGGGTCGTCACACTCCGTAGGATCTTTTCCGAATACACGTTCGTATAATGGTGCTGTGGCTGGTGGGTCGCCCATATCTGAGTCTGCTGAGCTGGCAGGTGAAAGGGCAGTGTCCATGGGATCATCGATGATGGTTCCGGGCTCGACCGGGGGTGATGGAGGAGGACCAGCTCCTGAATATATGTTAGCGCGGACTCGTGCTTGGATGGGAAGGCGCAGATAACAACGGTGATGGCTTCATTGGCAAAGGTGCCCTTGGATCACACAGAAACCACGACCGCGACCACAGGTATGCATTCCAGGGATAACCGCAGCACAGGCAATGCAGTAGACTTACCTTCATGTACACCAACCCCATCCTGTCGTGCCAGCCCGTGCGCACCAACACTAGGTAAGTTCTCTTTCTTGTCCTTCTCAGCATCGTCGCCTTCCATTTCCTCGTGACTACGCTTCTTCGCCGCTGCTGCTTTCTTCTCTCTCCGCCGCTCGTCCTCTTCGCGCTTGATGCGCGCACGCTCCTCTTCTGCTCGTGCCGCCTCGTGCTCGCGGTCTGCTAGTGCACGCTCCTTCCTCCGCTGAACCTGCTGCCGCATCGCCCGGTCGCTGACCTCACCACGTTTTCCCATTATCCGACTAATGCCATCTTGAATCTTGCTCTGCAAAACATGTAGTTCGCGCGAGCCTGGAGGATCACCAGCCTTCGAGACGTTCGCACAAGCCTTCTCAATCAGCGCCTCGATGCTCAGTTCTGAGGAGAGAAGCGCAGCGGTTGTAGTGTGTAAGTATGGCGTGTGAGTCGGTGTATTGGCGGCCGCATTGGTGCTAGTAGGCGTCGCCGTCCGCGGCCGCGGTGAGGAGGTGTCAGGTGGGGCGGAGACAGGAGTGGAATGTCGCGATGTTGAGCGCCGCTCATGTTTGACGACTGGCTTGGCTTGGGAACCTTTCTTGCTGTTATTCTGCGGCATCTTGCGCACCTCACACGCAAGGTTGGGCGAGAGTCGTGCTTAGGCGTGCCGACACGGATCGCGCACCGAAGCCTGTGAACAAGGAGAGGTAAAGCGCATGCCACGTGGATTTGTCGCGTTCTCCACCAGTAGCACGCGCAGGTGAGGGCATCCAGCAGAATAGAGTGAGGTCTTTTCGCGAGTTCAGCGAATGTGTGCGACGTAGGCGTCCTCGAATATCGGCTTATGGTCATTCAATATTGTTGAAGATGTTCCACTTCACCTGCATGTCTGAGTGGCCCTAAGAAACGCGACCATGCGGCTGATTCTGCATGTGGAGGTGACATCACGTGTTGAGGGTACGGCAGCGGATGTAGCCGCTGCTGTGCAATTCCGAGCTTGACGCTAAGCCTGTTGCTACCGTTCCCAACGCCAAGATCCTTCGTCGCAAGAGCAGCCAAATGGAATCAACGCCAAGGCTGCCAAGCAGTATCCAAAATGCTTGAACCGCTCCCATGAGATCCGGAGTGGTGGTTTGGTGAGATCGGCATGTTTCCAGATCTTTGTTATCGATAATCTCCCTATCGATCTCAGACACTTCCCAAATGCCTAGGAATTGAAATGCTTGTAGATGTGGACTCGTAACATGAGCGCCCCCTCTGCCGGGGGAGTTGGAGGTTAGCCTGCGACCCTGCACGCGCGGCCTTCTCGTCCTCCGACATACCCGCCCCTCCCTCACCAAACGACCATCCTCCGTCACCTGTGCAATGCGCATTTGGCCTTACCCTCATCAACGCCACTGATTTTCTACCGCCATCGCATGACAGTTCGAAGTGTCCTATTCACGCCGCTAAACCCAACGCCACCACGACGATTCCAGCGCCTCGTCAGGACGAGGATCGGGTATCTTATGGGATGCGATACCTGCCGTAGGCGTGTTCTGTCTGGCAGCTATCGCCTAACCGCCAACTGAAGAGCTTGCGAAGATAGGGACAGTTCGGTCAAGATGAGTACGTTTGGAGCATGCCGACCAGGCCACACTGTACTGGACACATTTCGGGCATTGCTGACCTTCCAGGCGCCGAGGCACTGTACGTTATCACGCTCGACATTCCGAACCCGGAATGGGAGAGCACTGCGGATGCCGGCGTCGATGTCACGCAGGTAGACACCTCGCTCTCCTACACCGGTGGCACGCAACAGATCGTAACGTTGTCAACAACTGCTGCGGATAACGGTGATGACGTGAAAGGCCTGCTCTACGTTCCCGACTTGGAGTCAGGCGACCCTTGCATTGAAGCAAGCGCACCATACCTGCCTGCTAATGTTACCCGCCAATCGAATCTGCCCCCAATTGCCTACGACGCTATCGACCTCGTCGCATTAGCACCGTGGCTGAATCCAACATGCACACAAAATTATCTCGCTGCAGCTCGACAAGATCCAATCAAAGGCTTTATCTTCTTTCCGCCAACCAACACTACGGAACCACCTCCACCTGCGGGTGACCCATCGTGGTCGCTCGGGGACAAGGGAAAATGGAGGAGCCAGAATCCGTTTCCGGTGTATGCCATATCAGGCTTCAACGGTGTAATACTGGCATATTATAGCGGACAATACAGCGGCAACCTGACCGACGTTCCCTTCGGGCCTCAGCTGGCGGGTATCTATGATCCAAGAGATTATGTGCGATTACGCGTACTGATCGACACTGGTGGGTGGCGAAAGTAGCGGTGGATGTGGACGTTAAGCTGACCTGGTGGATAGGATCCAACAACACCTTCCCATCCTTATGGGTCTTCCTCCTTATTGTCATTGGCATCCTTTGTGCAATAATTGCGGGGACGTGGATTATGTTACACGTGGTTCAACGGCGGAGACGGGAATCGCTCCGTCGCCGCGTGGCCAACGGCGAAGTCGATCTGGAGGCATTAGGTATCAAACGGCTTACCGTTCCGCAAGAAGTGCTCAACGAGATGCCGACATACACTTACGGCACCGGTGCGCCTGCAACGACCGCTTCAGCACTCTCGAAGAGTGCACCGACAGTCCTCGAAAGTGAAAAGTCAGAAATCGACAACACCACGACATCGCTGCCAGCCCGGCCTGCCCCCGCCCACATCTCCCGCAACTCATACCGCCCCTCGCCGCTCTCACAACCCACCTGTGCCATCTGCCTCGACGACTTCCAGCTCGCCGACGCATCGAACTCCGGCACCACGGTCCGTGAGCTCCCCTGCCACCACATCTTCCACCCGGAATGCATTGACGCCTTCCTGCGCGACAGCAGCAGTCTGTGTCCGATGTGCAAGAAGACCGTCCTACCCAGAGGCTATTGTCCGCGCATCATCACGAACGGCATGGTCCGCCGCGAACGCCATCTTCGCCGACTTCGGGAACGAATTTCCGATGGACCGGACGAACTGGAGAGCGGCACTAGCTACGGTGACGAAGACAGCTATGGCAGCCGAAGTCGGTATGGCAGCCATAGCGGATCCGGCAGCCAGGCTGGCGGTACCGGCACTCAAGGCATGACCGAAAGTGACCGCCGGCGCTCGTCTGGCGGGTTGCGTGATCGGCTCCGAAGTCCGATCCTGTCATCGTGGCGTTCCCGCTCTGGTGCTGGCACCGAAACTGAACAACCACAACAACTCGACCCGCTTCCTCCGCAGAACCCCACCTCGACGCCCCCACCGTCTGGTGCCCGTCGCGAATGGGCTCGCCAACGGGCAATAGCCATGTTAGGCCCTCGTCGCGCGCCCGCTGATCCGGACGCAGAGGATCAAGTGGTCCGACCTCCTGTGTGGCGGAAAACGGTGGCAGGGTGGCTGTCTGGCTCTGGTCGGTAGTGTGGCTATGTGGAAATGGGTTTTCTCGACAATATGACTTGGTCGATGACGGCGTTTATGGGACTCGATGGGCGAGTGGCATTCTACGATATGATACCCCTTTTGGATTTTCATTTCTCTTGTTTCTGCTGGCCATGGGTTTGGCCTTGGAGTTCTGGTCCAAGGCATTGGGATGCCTGGCATTTATGGTGTTGACTGCGTCACGATGCTGGTGTCTGTTATGAAAAGTGATTATGTAGGCTAAGATAGTGCCCTAGATGAGGTGGACAACAAATGTCAATGCTATGATGATTGCAGAGAAAGACACGTTTGAAAGGCTACAGCTCCAGTCGAGGTCTCCAAGACTTCTTGAGTTGTACATGAAATATGCAATTAAACATAACAATTTTTACTTTTCGTAGGCGTGGGACGGGTTTGTAACACGCCTCCCACATGCAATGCAATGCAAGATGCAGCAATGTTGATTACGAGAGCCCCATGCCGCCAAACCCCATCATAAGTCTTGAGATTCTCGGCTTCACTTAATAACTCCTCGCTGCACCGCCATACAACCTGATCGCCTGACAGAAGTCATACACACCCTGCTCAAATTGGCCATTGATCGCATCCTGGCTGACCGCGCTCAAAGCCTGCTGCGCCTGCTGCAGGTACGTAATCCCAGCATCCGTAGTCTGGGCCTGCGCCGGCAGCGGTTCTCCCGCGACCGCCTGCGGACAGGTCGTGGGGCCATTTGGCAGGAAGTAGTTGCGCAGGTAGAAGTCCAGCGCGCGGCCCGTCGAGGAATAGTCTGTCGTTGTGGTCTGCTGGTCGGCACCCTGGGCGTAGTCCTTGATCACGTTTAGGACTTGCTGTTGGAAGGATATGATGGCGTTTTGAATGGTCGGTGGGAAGTTCGTAGGCGCTGCGGGCGTGGTGGTCTGCGGGTTCGCGGTCGGTGCGGCGAGGACGCTTGGAAGCGTAGCCAGGGCGAGGGCGAGGAGAGTTCGGATGGAGAATTGCATCTTGAGAATGCTTTGTGGTTTGGAACTTTCGGTAGCGTGACTTGACCTTGCTCGGATCGCTTGTTACACCTTGACTTCTGGGTGGCTGGCGTGATTTTTCTTATCTGGGATCCCAGCGATACCGATGGAAGTGGAAAAGACATAAAACGATGATTATATAAAATCGAAAGTGCTTGGTATCCTAACTCACCTAAACGCCATCAATGCTACCTTGACGTCGTTTTCAATAATCGCAGCTATTTTTACAACTATTAAGCGAGAAACAATGTTGCATGCGGAAAGTACATGGCCGATCGCCACGTGAGATTCGACCATGCGATGCGGAAGGCGATTTGAAGATCTAAGACCACGAACAGGTGAGGGCGTGTATCCATCGGAGTGTCTCGATGGAGAAGTTTCGGCTTCATCTGCCCCGTCCTCTCGATTGAAATAATAACAACTATGTAGCTGGAATATTGCCAACAGTCCGCAGGTAGGAATCGCACCTGGACGGGACGTCACTGATCGATTATGTCAGCCCTAAAATGTCCGGCAGAGAGACCCTGCAGTTGCGGGCGTGGGGCGGTGCGCTCGGCGCGGGGCTGCGCCCTCTGGAACGGACGCAGCCCAACCGTGGAGTGCTGACTTTGTGACGACAATCGCTCCTGCTATACGCTCACGTACCTAGGTAGCAGGAGATCACCGCAGGTGATCATCGCCAAGCTCAAGCATCACTACAGTCACATTACAAACCGCTTCTACCACCGTCATCATCATTTATCATCTTTATGCACACGACTTGAAGCTCATCACTTCGACTGGCGCCTTCATTCCGCTCTTTACGATCTCACCGGACGCATGCCGTACGACTGTTTGCCGAAGTAGCGATTCCGTAGACGCCGATACAACCTGCACTGGCCCAACTTCTCCTTTGCGCGATCGCAACAATCCGTGGTGCCGCGACGGCATCTTCAGCGTCTCCGCAGTACCTTCAGTCTCAGCGACAAGCACCACCACTTCGGACATCATCGTCGACATTCGCTAGAGCACTTGAATCCATTTCGCGGACCGCGCAAGCACAAAAGCCACTGGAGCATTTCATCCATATTCGGTGCTCACAAGGAGAGCATTCCTGGCAACATGAAAAAGGAACCGCTCACCCCGCCTCCGGGCGTGCATGCTACTGCGCAATCGCCTCATCAACAGTCCGGCAGCAGAGGAGAAGGAAATCACATCTCATGGACGGCTCCAGGCGGCCCATCGAGCCACACGCGTGAGAATCTAGCGTCGAATAACCCGTATCGCGCGAACAATGCTCATCCAAATCTGAATCAGGGTGGTCTTCAATCTAGCGCTTCTCCGAGCGTTACGGCAGATTACGAGCCGCCTCCTGGGCCACCTCCCGGCTGGACCCAAGTCAAAGATGAGCCGATGGAAGATGTCGAGACATTCCAGCCGCCGGCTGGTCCGCCACCTGGGTATACACCTACCTCACAATCAGAATACACACCACCTGCGGGACCTCCGCCGTCCCGCGGTGGCACCAAACGTAAAGAACGATCGCAAGAACCTCCTGATTACGACCCCTGGCATGGCGGACCGAACGATGAACTCCGCCTCCCGCCTTCTTTCGCCGCGATCAACCCGCAGAACATGAAGAGTCCCACCGCGAACGCCTCGTGGGATGACGCGAAACGTGCTCATGACTGGTGCCGCGCGGTGAAACTCTTCAAGCCTACTGATCATACCCCTATACATCTTCAAAGGATCCATACGGGCGACTTGGCCTTGACTGTGCCCCCTAACACCAGCGACATCACTGTATATCAGCCCGCTGTTGGCAAGACCTACATTCGCACTTTCACCACAATCCACGATACTATTCTACTCTCAGATCTCCCGGTCTTCGCCTCTCAACATCAAAGTCCTATGGTCACCGGTCGTCCTGAGAGTATCTACTACGAGCTGCACGTCATCAGCATCGGCGATCGTTACAACGCCTCGCGGGAAGTCGAATCAAGCATCGCCATCGGTTTCGTCGCGCCTCCCTACCCTTCTTGGCGTCTACCCGGCTGGCACCGTGCATCGCTCGGCGTCCACGGCGACGACGGGCGCCGCTACGTCGACAATAGCTACGGTGGCATTGACTTCACCAGCTCCTTCAAGAAGGGTGACGTCGTCGGTATCGGCATGACGTTCAAGCCGCCCATTCACGGCGATCGGGTTGCGACTCGTGCTGATGTATTTTTCACGCGGAATGGCAGACGCGAGGGTGGCTGGGATCTCCACGAAGAGCGCGATCGCGACACTGAGGAGGGCGATGTGACTGGTTTAGAGGGCGAGCACGATCTGCTCGCGGCGGTGGGCATTTTTGGCATGGTAAGTTTATACTTCATTTCGGCTTCTCATGGTGGGCTCACCAATACTAACATCAATACAGGTTGAGTTCGAGGTCTCCTTCCGAAGAGAGGAATGGCTATATAAGCCATAAGTAACGGCTACCCAACCAATAATGCTGCGATGCACGCTAGACTGATTTTGAGACCAAAAGTGATGCATTTGGGATGAGCGTATGACTTCGGCACGAATACACAAGATACCAAACCTCTGTAGGCAGGACAGCTCCTGAGATACCAAATTTAGAACAATTTGATTCAGCACGCTCATTGTCGCATACTTCTCTTTTATGTATTCGCTTCAATGAGCGCCGTGCGCAATTCCGGCTTGAAAGACTATCAGGCGTCGGGCATCCGTCATTGAGTTTCCGGAAGAAATCATAAGCGATCACCTCCAAATAAAAGCTTTTGCGATACTTGACGTGCCACAGGTGAACACCAGGAACATTCCAAAGAGAACATCCCTGGCTGGCCAGATTTGTCGGAGCGACGATCTTGCGTGGTTGGTGTACCACTCTGCTCGCATACTCTCCATGACCATCACCCAGCAGTAAAAGCAACACCTCTACGACCACCCCAACAGGTATCATCGTCGGCGTCGGCATCGGCGCCCGGAGTCTTGGGCCCGATCTCGGGTTCCTGATCGCGCGGCGCAGCACGCGACGAGAAAGTGCGCCGAAGTCGCTCATGGGCCAGCTCACCGCCACCGGGAGAGGTTCAACGGGCAATTGGATGCGGAAAACCAGGGCCGTCATCCCCGTCGGGGTGGTCGATTGAGGCATGACGAGAGAGGACGATTGCCCGCAGCTGTGTTGATACCGGACGGGGATTGCGAGAGTCCCCGTAAATGCCGTGGTTTCGAGAAAGAGGTCGAGGGGCAGGGAAGGGAGATCGGACTTGTATATATCACCATCATGGTGACATCTCTGTTTATCTAGCACTTGGCGTTTACTGCCCCGTAACGAAGAAGCCTAGCCTACTCCGAGGCGGGCGAATCCATATAGGATCGGATATAGGAAAGTCTCTACCCGTCTTTCAAAAAAACTGTGTACATGCCGACGACAACGTTGAAGAAAGCTCCAATGCAGAGAGAAATTTAGTTGAAAGACGAATAAGTTCGACTTGTAATAAATCTCGATTTCATCATATATCGACTCGCCTCTATCTCAAAAGTCTGCAGAGCAAAATGCCAAAGACAAAAAATCGTGCATATCCTTCCGCTCGCTTGCTTCGTGTATGTATAATAGCGCAGCAAATGATTAGTTAGAGCTTCCGCGACTTTGTATTGTGTGGACCCCAAAATAGCAAGGACGCCGTGGAAATGCTCCCGTTCGCAAAATGTAACAAACTCCCATCCTTCCCATTCTCTGATTCATCAAATTTCCCTAGATGATGAGAGACGCGATATCCAAACCCGCAAAACAAGGAAACGGAAATCCCTCAATGATAACCTCTATACAGACTCCCCCGGAGCTCTTGCTCGCTCTCGGAACCCTCATCTTCTACCACGTGAAGCGCATGAGACCCGGGTTCAGTGCGACGGGCAGGAAGAAGTGGCCGAAGACAACGGCGGAGAGCGGGTAGATGGCGATGATGGAGTCGATGCGCCAGAACGGCGGGGCGACGGTGGCGAGCACGACCATCATGGCGATGCAGAGGAAGCAGAAGAGGAAGGTGAACTTGAAGTTCTTCAGCACGCGCGGAATTTCCTCGAAGAAGGTCGTGTCCTCGGCCTCCTTGGACGTCGCGCCCCAGGTCATGTCGATGGAGAACAGGTGCGAGAGCAGAGCCTGCGAGACGTGCAGCGAGACACCACCGAGGAAGATGAAGAGCAGCGGCACCCAGGACATGTTCTCGAGGAATCCACCGATCAGGCTCTTCTCGCCGAGACGGTACCGCAGGATGGCGAGGGCGACGTTGCCGGCGAGAGAGAAGACGATGATGATGGCGAAGTAGACGCGGAAGCTGTCGAGGTAGTAGTGATCGAGCCAACCGTTGAACCAACCGACGAGGAAGTAGTTGAGGAGCGTGAGCATCCAGGACGATCCCAAAGCGAAGTACGTGCCGATGTAAGCCATGATGGTGAACTTCGAGCCGAGCGGCATCTTGGAGCAGATGAAGCGGATGAAGAGCTTGGTGAAGGGACCACGGGTAGGCCAGTAGCGGAAGGGCTGGAAGAGAAGCTCAGAGCAACCGTAGGCGTACTTCTCCCAACGCGCCAGCTCGTCGTAGACAGTAAGCGAGACACCTTCCTTGAAGCCATCGCCGGTGTAGGCACCAAGACGCACGATGTAGCCGTTAGTTTGCAGACGCAGAGCCATGTCGAAATCCTCAGACACGGTGTCCTCGGACCAGAACTTCTCGCGGCTGTCAAGTTCGCAGTCGTAGCCGATCGATTGAACAGCAGCCCAGCGGATGATAGCGTTGTGGCCGACGAAAGGAGCAACGTCACCGGAGGCGACACCGAAACGGATGGCAGAGTAGACGAGGTTGGTGAAGAACGTGATTCCGCGCTCGAAGTAGGAATCCGTCACGTTCATGACGCCGGACGAGTACTGGATGATGGCGACTTGCGGGGACTGCTCCATCTCGGAAACAGAGTCGAGGAAGCAGTCAACGGGAACACGGGTATCGGAGTCAATAATGAGGATGTAGTCGCCCATGCGGACATTGCCATCGGCCCAGGTGCGGCCCTGGTCCTCTTCGACGACCTCGGCGAGAGCATCCTTGTAGGCCATCGCTTCGTCCTCTTGCGTCCATCCTTGCGGACGGTCGACAGTCAGGAGCTTCTCTTCGACACGGTTGCTGACCCAGAGTGCGTAGTTCATGTTGGAGGCCTTCTTGAACTTTCCGCGGCGGAGGAAGACCTCCTCGCCCTCGGCAGGCTTGGGATTGTGCTTGGGACGCGCGACCCAGCCGATGTTGTGCTCGTCGTAGAAGTCCTGGCGGGCACGGGCGTCGTCTTCAGAGATAAGCTGCATACCGTCGTCGTTGACGAAGATGTTGGCGGTACCACCCTGCATCTCGTACGTGGAGATGGCGGCCTTGATCGAGCGAACGGTAGGCTCAATGACAGCAGTGAGACCTTCCTTGTAGACGGGCATCTGGATGGTGACGTGCGGGAGCGGGCCAGCATCGCGGCGAAGTCGCTTCGGGGGCTTTCCAGAGTAGAATTTCGTGTTCTCAGTCATGAACGAAATCGGACCGATCATTTGTGCGATATCCGTGACGACAGTCTGGAAGAAGAAGAGACCGACCCAGGCGCCGAAGGGGAACGTGAGGATGAGCAGCAGGCGCATGTAGTAGTGATCGAGGAAGGTCTCGATCGCCAAAGCCTGCCAACCGAGACCGAAGGTGAAGATGGTCAGGCAGATCATGATGCCGGCGTAGATCGGCTGCCACATCACGATGCGGCGAGGCTTCTCGAGCGTGCCACGCTCCACGGCATCCGGGTCGTCAGAGACCTCCTCCACACCAACGCCCGCCTCTTTCTTCTCGTCATCCGATTCCGGCTCGTGGTGCCAGATCATCTCCATGAGCGACTTCTCGATCTTGTGGGCACGGTCGAGCAGGTGGCGGGGCTCGTCGTCCCAAACGACGAGGAGACCACGGTCGGCGATGAAGGCGGCGAACTGATGCTTCTGGCATCGCGGGAGATACGACATGTCGGGAAGGACCTGCAGACGCAGACCGTTCTTGAGCGGCACATACGGCTTGTCGTTATTGTGGAGGAAGAGCTTGATCACTCGGGTGTTCACGGTCATGGCAACCTGGGGAAATGGCTCGTTAGTTTCATCGCAATCTTCCAAGGGTCGCTCCTTCCCAAATCAGACTCACCCGAACATTGAGCGTCTCGATCGCCCGGAAGAAGCCATAGGGCTCCTCTGCTATGTCACCGGGACAGCAGGTGTAGGCGCCGCGGTTCTTCTTCAACACGACACCTTCATCCATACCGCCGGCGGTCCACAGCCGCTCCATTTGCTGCTGGTACAGCCAGTTGACCATGACATCGCACTTGATCTCGTTGATGTCCTCGGCCTGGGAATTCCGGAAGTCGCCAACCGGGTAGAGCGAGGCCGGGCGCGACCAGGTCGGCGTCGCAGCGCCGGAGGTCAGACCCGGCGTGGTGAAGCCGGGCGTGGGTGCGGCCGAGATGGCTGGCGGTGCCTGCTTCTCGGACATCTCGGGCTTGCCATGCTTGGGCTCATCCTGGGCCGATTTCTTCGGCTTCACGTAGGAGAGGATGCCCATGGCGTCGTCGGTTTGTCGTCTACGGTCCTGCGGACCAGACGAATTGTCGGGAGTGTTGTGACGACTGGAGGTACAACCAACAGGTTCTTCCCGACGGATACAGTTGTGGGAAGGAGGGATACCTGGAGGTTGCTTGCGCGCTCAACCTTGGAGCTGCGATCGCTGGAGGTGAGGTTTGTTGCGAGGACGATCGGCGGACAGAAAAGAAAGTGATCGGCAGGTGGGTACACAAAGAATAAGTAGCGAAAAGGCAAAACGACTGCAGGGAGACCTCGCGCGGTCTGGTCTCGCCAAACGTAAAGAACGGCAATTGGGGCGACGATCAGAGAAGGGCCAGAAGCGTGAGCACGGGGGCATGGGACGTATATCAATGGAGTTCGCGGTAGGTACACTGGCCGGCCTGGTGTGGCTTGCGATGCTACTATCCTTCATCATCATTCGACCGCGGGCGTCGCTTCGCCTGGACGCACTCGTCGCCAGACTGCTGCACGACGAAAGGCGCGCGCGCACGAGACGGCCTGACGGCCGAGCAGAGGTCCCAGGCCCGCTCAACCCGAAGCGGACGGGCTCGGTTTGGAGTAGTGGAGGGGGGATGGTGAGAGGGTGCACACGCCCCCTCCAGTCGGTGCGTCAAGGCTTGAAGCCGTGCAAGCCTCCCATCGCCCGGGCCCCAAAGAAACATGATTGTGTTGAGTTTCGCTAGGGCACGCCGGGATGGTGCGAGCAGCAAGCAGTGCAGTGAGAGCGCGCTATGGCTGCAGCAGCAGGCACATTGGGCTTAACAGCAGGAAATTCTGGAACGCCATATCCGGCCGCTTTGGGCGATGGCGGCAAGCCGCGGCCAGGGCGGACCCGGTGCCAACGTGCCCAAACGGGCGCAAGCGCTGTCTGTGTCCGTTGCGCCCGTCACGCCCGCTGACGCCGGGTAGGCCGAGTGGCAGACAAGGTCCCGCAGCGTGCAGCAGAGTGCAGTCAGGCCAGCCGGCTCCCCTTTCACAGACCGCCGAGCCCACCCTTAGTCGTATCGGACAGAGACTAGCGTATTGCTTCCTGCAACCCAAACCGGCCGACTGTAGCGAGACGGGCGCAGATAAGGTTGGCAGCAGGTAACCTGTTCCTGAAAAGGCCCTTCCCGGTCCCGGCCTGCCAAGTTGTCCCAGGCCCTCTTCCTCGCGAGACTAATTAAGCATTGCTTTGCGCGTGGCCTGTCCCGGTCCCGTTATCTGACAACGACGCTGGGTGCAGACCCGCAGACAATTTTCGCGATCCTGACAGTGCGACATAGCATCTGCCAGCGAAGCATGCTGTGTTCATGCTGCGCCATAGTTTCTTTGTGGTACTTCGTTATGCGCTGCTTCGTTGGCATTTAGCTTTAAGCCCATCGTACTCTGTTTCCACCGGTCGTCCCAGCAAAGTTGCGCGCGGTACGGTTCTCCGCTGCACCACAAAGCCTGCTCCGTGCGGCCGCGTGGAAGCCTGCCGCAGAAGCATTCACCACGACGGTGAACATTCTGCGGTACTGGACCAAGATGCGTCGTACCATGATGCGCCTCTATTGCGATATACCTCAAGTCGTGCCGGCGAGATTGCATCGCGTCGACGTGCTCTGCATGAGACCCTCCATGAGGCACAATCAGCGGGCGATCCACTATAGAAACTCTCTCCTCCCTCATAAACCACTCCGTTGAGTCCTGTACCCACATCGTGCATCGCAGCACCCATGATCGCCGCCGCCCGCCGCCTCGCAATCGGGAGAGAGAGCCGACGGCGCCTCACAGCATCGTCCTGTGCTTCCTATCGCTGACGGCCGTTTCGGGTCAAGCTTCCCGTCCGTTTGCAGCAGATTTTCTAGAAGGCCTGCCTGCGCGAAGTTGGAAGGAAGTGGTGGAAATGGGCCGAACGAACGTTGACACGAGGCGTGCGGAAGCGCGACGCCCAGTGCTCGGAAGATTACCCTCGAGGCGTGATATCGTGCTCACGGAGCCGACCAGCACGCAAAGCTTCGTTGGCCAGATTCTGCTATGCAGTCGGACATGTCCGCCTGGGGTGCGGCGGCTCTTCGTCTGCACTGTCCCTCCGTCCATGAAAGCTCTCTTCGGAGCAGCAGCCCCACCAGACGCCGGGTGCCCTTTCTCCGTGTCCACAGGATCGGCCCATGTGCTTTATGCGTGTGCAACGCGTGTATGCACGTCTGTGAGCGAGATCTTGTGGCGTGGCCGGCGGTTCGGCGGCGTTTTTGCCTTGCACGAACCTTGATAGCCCTGCGCTTCCCACGATGCCGCCACCCGCTGGTGCCGAGTGGTCAACATTCGTGCGGTTGGGAATCACGAGCAGGGCCACGATGTGCTGAGGTTTAAGCATCCCGTTGCGCGACAACGACCTATATCGCGCACGGCAGAGCATCACTACTATCGCTGCTCTCTCGAGACGTGGGCACGCGTGGGGCTCTATCTTCTCACCCATGCGGGCGATGGGAAGGCTAGCTGGTTCACCGTTTTCGACGTGCATGTCGCAGAGCACATGCTGACAGACGGGTAAATCCCTCCAGTCCTGCCACATGCGGCTCAAGGATGAAAATCCAGCCTTCCGGATCCAGATCACTCGTTCCCGAATCTGAAGGCCTGCATACACATCCAGCACATGCATCCTTGCGGCGACCGGAGGCGACAGGGCTCGCTCCGACTGAAATAGGATCGGTTCGTGCACCCTTCCGGGCCCTTGTTCCCTGTCACAAGCTCACTTGAAATCCTATCTGCTGTTTCCTTTCCAATATTGGCCCCACATGGCCCAACACACGGGATCGCGAAAGGCAAAGGTGCGGCTCAGCAGCATCGGATCGCACAGCTGTCAGCCGCGCGCTGCACCAGTCCGATGCGAGACGCTGCGTAAGAGCGTACATCGTCCTCATCTACGATCGAAATGACGATGTGCAAAGATTTGAGATCCACCTATTATTGATGACTTCATCCGTGATGTAGATATTGACAAATACGGCAATTTGACAGCCGCATGTCTCTGGATGAGAACGACGCTGGTCTCGGGCTCGGCAGCCCGTTATTGATAATTCCAGTCACGGCAGTATGCCGTAGTCGATCGCGCTGATCCGGCAGACGGAATGCGAGCTGCCAAGACGGTTGAGGAAACGATCCATCTCGTAGCGGGATTTCCCTCATCAATCAGCAATAACCTGCCCGTCGGTCGGACAACCCGCGCCCGCCCGCGCTGCTGCACTCCCTCTCCCAGCGATTCCATTGTGGGCGATATCACAAGCCAATATGATACTCGTTGGTGATATTCTTGGTGCTACATGATATGCAGTCAATTAAGGTTTCCCATCAATTTGATAAGACCGTCCCACTTGATCGACACTCCTCTCGGATGGTGGAGGGCGAACAGCATAGCAGGTAGCAAAGCATGTCCACCCTCCGAGGCATGGCCAGAATACGCTGAGACATACACAGCCATCTGCCGGACAAGAGGCGAATTTCTCCTTTTACCGCCCGGCCGCTTTCCGCGAACCCGACGTGTCAATCTGGAGCAAGACAAAACAAGCGAAAACACAATCCACTTTTTTTCTGACACTCTAGAAAGGGTCCTTTTCTCGGAGCCGGTCTTCCATGTTTCTCGCACCTTGTCGTCCGTCGGGTCTCGCAAATCCGCCAAAGAAGCCTAGGGTGCAAGCCACAGCGCGTCTGTGGCCAGCTGAAGAGGCGTTCTGGAATTTCGCAGGGATTTCGCGGGCGGTGCGCTAGGGCTAAAAACAGCCCAAGGGCCATGCGTGTGCACAGCAGCCAGCAAGAGCAACCTTGAAGCCACGAAATCGTCCCCTTGCGAAACCTCGCGTCCCTGAGGTGCGCACGCGTTTCGGAGCTGTGGACGAACTTGTGGGACGAAGGGTCGGACATGCCGTGGCCGCTGGGAGGATGGGTCTGCGATTCACGAATTCTGTTCCCGCACGGTTGCGGACTCGGGTGAGCGAGAACGGCTTGGCGGTTCGCTTCTTCTGCTGCACCTTGCCACGTGGTCCCGCGAACGACGAAACGTATAACCAACCCAGACCTTCGTTCAAACTCTTCCTTTATGCTTCCGGACGGCACGGCATACCCTGACGAGCGTATCTAGACTTCGCCTAGAAATCCCGTGCTCAGGCGAAATCGTGCGGGGCACAATCATCGCTGCTGCGAGAAACTGCAAACGAGGCCGAATCGAATCACGATGAAAAGGAGAAGGCCGCGATCAATCAATCATTGAGCGCGCCTGCCTCGTCCGGTTTCGTGCACAAGCAATCCATCCTGTGATCTAGATATGCTCTCAGGATTCGATCGCCCTTCCCTGATGCTTCCATGCAGGGTTCCACGGCCGCTTTGATCCACCACCGAACGCCTTCGCGGCCGCCGCCGTGCAGGAGTAAGGGGGTCGCGGTCGTGGTTTGGCTGATCTAACTTCTGCACACGCTTGACCATGAAGCCAGCAGACCAAATGTGCCGTGGATCATCATGGCTTGCATTTCGTTCTCGGTGAGATCGCAGGGTTATGTGCGCAGGCTTGCGCGGTGTTGTTGACGGTGGTCGTTCCTCGCCCGAAACGCCACCCGCGACGCGCTGCATGGCAAGTGAGATTGTGGTGGATATTAGTTTTTCGCGATAGCCCTCCCGTGGCAGCCACAGCACATGGCTTTCCCGCTCCTGACGGCGCGCGTGCGGGTCCCAACCGGGAGAGTGTTCATTTCCTCCAAACTGTACGCAAGCGTGCGTGAGGATTCCGTATCACATCCGACATCGTGAGATTATAGGTGTGATAGCCTCCTGAGACGCGCACACCGCAAGGCAGAGCATGCGGGCTATGGCGGTGCGTGACGATGATCATTGATTATAACACTGATCGCTATGGGTTTCATCTGACTCGCCCGCTGTCGCACGATTCAGCGTTGCGGACTGGTCGTTTCGGAGCGATCTGCTCTTTGCCTGGATACTGTAGATATAGCAACGTATAATATCCACAAACAAGACAGCATCCTGGTGCCGGGCTGCTGTCGCATGGAAAATATGCAAGAAAGGCTTGTTATTCGTTCGGGCAGAGCACACCCTGACACACGCACGTAAGATCCCGGCCTGCTCTGTTGACAGGGTGCGCGTTTCCCAACGTCGCCATCTAGAGAGAGTGTTCGTATTCAGCGGGAAAGCTGTGCTTCTCCCCCCTGTCGATATTGGGCGGCGAAGTATCGCAACCCAACCCTACAGTATCACACACGCAATGAAAACGTTCTATTTGCAGCGGGATCGGTAGATGGGGGCCGAATTTGCGGCTCAAAGTAGGATTGTGGTCCCCGAGGAGGGACCGAAATAGGCGATTGGGTGAGATTGCATGATCTGCAACGATAGATGAAAATCCGTTAACGTGCTTTGATGGCATCTTTACTCGGTGAAGATGCCGAAACGGTCGACCATCCGTCATGTAGCACCAAATCGCGTCACTCACGGTTAGATTTCATTCTCTCTTCAACTCAGACCAAAAACAATCAATACTCGTATCAGGATATAATAAGTAGAAAGGACGATCCCAAATTCCCATTCAGCTCCGAACTCCAGTTCATCCCAGAAATGAACATCTAATAAAGCCGTCATTCCGCGAGCCTGGTAAAGTGCATAGTCAGCTTCGTTCACGGCCCCCAGGCAAAGTTGTGACGAGATCCTTACCTGTACGACACCACTGTATCAATACGATGTGAGTTCGTCGAGAAGCTCCGCAGCATGACCTTCTCTGCGTTCTTGACCTCCTTGGCGTCGCTGTCGCCCCATTCCAGCGGCACCTCGCTGTCTGCATCAGCGTAAACCAGTACGTTGAACGTGCAATTGCCGTCTAGTAGTGGCAGAAAGGTGACCGAGGCCGTGATCTGTCGGAAGAGTGACTGGATCTCTTGTTGGATCTCCGCCTCGGTCTTCTCGGCGGCCGTATCGCCGTTGCTGCTGCCAGCTGCAGGCTCTGAGTTCTCCTTGTCCGTAGAGGTGGCGCTCCGCTTCTTCTTGCTGTCGTCGTTGAAGATGTTGACCTGTTTTGTTTTCGTGGTCAGGACGGCGATTCGCCCCTCCGAATGTAATGGTAGCATATACTTACGTCAAATTGCCATCTTTCTACGTGCTCGCCAGTTTCTTTGCTCGTGATGACAATGACGAGCTTGGAGATCTTCGACTTCTGCATCCATTTGCTCAGCTGGCTCATGATTTTCTTGATGTATGCCTTGACTTGATCATCGATCGAGACCATCATATTGAGGCCGTATTTCTTGACGCTGCAACTCGTCAGTAAGCCGATTTTGTTACCAATTCGAGATACCCACGCTGAAAAATCCTCCGGCGGATAGACTCCTCGTTGGAACAGAATCGAGTTGATGGAGTATTCAAAGAACTCCGTGACCAGCTTCGAGCTTCCCTTCAGGGCCAACTTGTGCGTCTTGGCCTTGTCCGACGAGGACTCGGATTTTGATGAAGGCATTCTTGTAGATTCTCGATATTTTCGCGTGTCCAAGGTTGCGTATTTTTGATCGATTTTGTTATATTCTTTGAATGAAGCCTTCTTTGTTGATTCGCGATATGCGACGTTGCTACGGTGATGACTCAGCGACGTCCAGCGTGGAATTATTGCCGCATTGGAACGCGAGCTCGAATTTCTTTGAGAATTGGAAAGTACGCGACACATTGGCATCTCTCAAGACGTCACGGCATGCCAATTCACACCCATGCAACGATGTGTACTGCCGGCTAGGAGCACGTATGGCATCTTCAGCTCATGGCGACTCTCTGATGCATGCTCGCCCGCCAATGCGAGATGCCTCATCCAACCATGCAGGGCTCTTCCTACTCCTCCTGCAGCACGTGCGCTGAGCGCATCACCTCGTCTGGCTGCGAAGGCCACTTTTAAAACGCCGCTTGAAGATCGCATTTCAAAGATCCCCATCGACCGCTTCCGCAACTTCTGCATCGTCGCCCACGTCGACCATGGCAAGAGCACGCTCAGCGATCGGCTACTGGAGCTGACGGGCACCATTGCGCCGGGCGGCAACAAGCAGATCTTGGACAAGCTGGACGTAGAGCGAGAGCGCGGCATCACGGTCAAGGCGCAGACGTGTTCGATGCTTTACAACCACAAGGGCGAAGACTACCTGCTACACCTGGTCGATACGCCGGGACATGTGGACTTCCGCGCCGAAGTGAGCCGGAGTTATGCCAGCTGTGGTGGCGCTCTGCTGCTCGTGGATGCTTCCCAGGGGGTTCAGGCGCAAACGGTGTCCAACTTTTACCTTGCGTTCGCTCAGAATCTGGCGCTGGTCCCAGTATTGAACAAGGTGGATCTGCCTTCGGCTGATACCGATCGCGCATTGGGACAACTCCGGGATACCTTTGAGATCGACCCTTCCAACGCGCTCAAGGTCTCTGCAAAGACTGGACTGAATGTTGAGCAGTTACTGCCAACGATTATCGAGCAGATCCCTGCGCCCGTTGGCAATGCTGAGGGACCACTGCAGCTACTGCTCGTGGACAGCTGGTACGACAACTACAAGGGCGTCATCCTGCTCGTTCGTATCTTCGAGGGCACCCTCCGTCCGGGAGATCGCATCGTGTCCTTCGCGACCGACCTGGAGTACATCGTGGGCGAGGTCGGAATCATGTATCCATTGGAGACGCCACAAACATGTCTTCGAGCAGGTCAGGTTGGCTACGTGTACTTCAACCCCGGAATGAAGCGCAGTAAAGAAGCGAAAATCGGTGATACGTTCACCACAGTCGCCAGTCGTAGTAAAGTCCAAGCTCTTCCAGGATTTGAGGAGCCCAAGAGCATGGTTTTCGTGGCAGCCTTCCCAACTGATCAAGGCGATTACGCTCATTTGGAAGAGAGTATCAATCAGGTCACTCTGAACGATCGATCTGTTACGGTCATGAAGGAGAGCAGTGAAGCGCTTGGTGCAGGGTGGCGACTTGGCTTCCTCGGCACTTTACATTGTTCTGTATTTGAAGACCGCCTGCGTCAGGAACACGGCGCAAGTATTATCATTACGCCGCCCAGTGTCCCTTTCAAGGTCATTCGGAAGGACGGCTCCGAGCAGATCATCAGCAACCCGAACGACTTTCCTGAAGGCCAAGATGTGCATCAGTCAGTGAGCTCGTTCGAGGAACCTTACATCACAGCCACAATTACTCTTCCGGAAGAATACCTGGGCAAGGTCATCGAGCTGTGCGAGTCGAACCGAGGGCAGCAGGAATCACTCAGCTTCTTCACGTCCACGCAAGTAATTCTCAAGTACCTGCTGCCGCTGGAACGGCTCGTCGACGACTTCTTCGGCAAGCTCAAAGGCGCGACCAAGGGCTACGCCTCACTCGACTATGAGGACGCCGGCTATCGGCCCGCCAATGTGCTCAAGCTGCAACTGCACGTAAACAAAGTGCCCGTCGATGCTGTCGCACGTGTCATCCACCATTCGGACGCCGAGCGCATCGGCAAGCAGTGGGTCACCAAGTTCAAGGAGCACGTCGACCGGCAGATGTTCGAGGTTGTGATCCAGGCCGTCGCCGGCAAGCGAGTCGTCGCCCGCGAGACCCTCAAGGCCTTCCGCAAGGACGTGCTGCAGAAGCTGCACGCCGCCGATGTCAGTCGCCGCCGCAAACTGCTCGAGAAGCAGAAGGAGGGCAAGAAGCGCATGCGCGCTGTCGGCAGCGTCACAATCGATAACAAAGCGTTCCAGAGCTTTCTGGCGAAGTAGTGGAAGTTTGGAGATCGATCTCCCAAATCGAAAGCCACTTTTGAAGTGCCAAGTCTTTCTTCGATTCGTTCATGCTCTCGTTCGTATACACATGGAAGCTCATCATACATCCTGGTATCGTGGACCCCGGCCAAGGAACTGCTGTGCTGACGCACGGCGCACGCGGTCTCCGACGCCCTTTTCTTTTCGGCTGCCCTCCTCGTACACACTCTGATACCGTCCTCCCATGCGATTCATCTTGATCAAGACGAAGATGCTGTAACCGAACCCCGAGAGGAAGGCGGGACTGCAAGCGGAATATCGAATCAGCACAAATTCTGCCAACAATGGAATCCTGGGACCTTGTGGTCCACCCAGATGCAAGAAGGGTCTTCGATGGTACTTACGGTCCGAGTGCGAATGCGACCACCAGCAAATACATCCACCACACCCACGTAAAGCCAATGGTTGTCAGGCTAATTAGAAACGCGAGCCCCAGGCCGGAGAAGATGCACATCCATAGCGCCGTGGCGGTCCGAAAGGCGAAGTAGAGCCATGGGTCCAGGAGGTGATGGCCCCAGCAGACGTATTCGACGGGAATTAGGACGAGGACGATGATGCAGAAGACCAGCGACATGTACCAAGTCCTACACGGAAGGACAAACAAGCAGTCAGTATCAATGCCAAAAAAAAGGTCGAGACAATCTTCGATTTTTGTTCACTTCTCGGAGATCTTAACTCACCCAGGGCAAGATTTCGTTCGACCGTAGGCATCAAGCATCGCGTATGCGAGGAGACATAGCTGAATCGTGATAACGAGTAACTGCGAAGCCCACAGGCTCCAGAGTGCGAGCTTGCTGTATAATCTTCGTGGATACATCGTAGGATTGATCGTATGTCCAAATACTCCCAGCAAACAGAGATATTTGGTCAAAAAAGTGCCTTGAAGGTTTGAGGATCGATCGAGTCGCAACAAAAATGTGACTCTAACCCCACGGACGGTGTGGGTGCGCGTGTGCGCCCATCACGGGCATACTGTGCAGATATAGCACTACAGTGCTCAACTCTGTTTTCTCCGCTCTTGAAGACCAGCCTCTCGTGCCATCGTGAAACGTGCTCGTTGGCGCAGTCAGAACTGTGCCGTGTTGGTGCAGCTGTGCCACTTGGCTTTGGGGGCCACAGCCTCACCTGTCCCATTTATAGCATGCTGTCAACCACGACATTCAGGACGACTTCACATCTCCACAATGTCTCCTGTAGTCAATGATACTACAGTTTGCGCAAATACGCAACAACATGTCATCTTACAGCAAAGTACTGTGGTACCACCTCGCGATATCAAGCCTTACCGTCCGTCGCAACGCGGCGGGATGTTGGCGATGCACGCCAAGAATGCCCAGGACTGTGCCGCTGCAACAGCAAGTGCTGATGGCCAAACGAGCTTGGGCGGTAACCACAACTCGGAGAACTCGTTTCTGAACAGATCTTCCAGGCCTGACGCTCGTAGTCCAGTCGTGCCTGCGCTTCTCCGGTTGTCGGCACTTGACCATTCGACGTGGCAGGTGATGGTTGAGGCACCACTCGTAAGGACATAAGATTCCACCCCGTTGCTCGAAGCACGGCTTGCTTTCCTCATAGACTTGCGAAAGTAGCAAACGTTCCTTCTGACTTTTGATAGTGGTTCTTGTGGGCATAGGAGAGAACGACTGTGAGAGCGATCTTATGATCAAAATGCTTCACAAGGCAGCGTAGGTACTTTACTTTCTTCCCATTAATCTGCACTTTTCCAGAACGTCCCTAGCGAGCAACACTTCATTTTATCACATTATTTTCTACGAGCTTTTCATCTCTCTGGATTATGCAGGAGCCAATGCAGCAGCCACGAGGACACATCAAGCTTCTCAAGAATCCTTCCTACATCAAGTCGGGACTCAAATCCTACGCTCATCTCCTGCGCAAGTACGAAATCACTCCGACTCTCGAGGGTCCCTTCACCCTCGTGCACGAAGTGCTCGACGACACCGGCAAGCTCTTGGGAAAGCTGCTCAACAAAGAGAGCGACGGGTCTGTCCAGACGCGTGCGCGGCTGCTCAAGCGTGACGCCACCGGCCGGACCGGCCATGTCGCCGCCGAGGACATTCAAAAGGACTCAGAGTACCTGGCGCCGGTGACGATCGGAAACCCACCGCAGGTCATGCGCCTCGACTTTGACACCGGCTCGTCCGATCTCTAGGTATGGTCAACGGAGCTCCCCAAAGCCATCCAAAAGCAGGGCCGTGAGGATGGGCATATGATCTTCAACCCGGCAGCGAGCTGCAAATTCGTGCGCTCCCCCGGTCAGACCTGGCAGATACAGTACGGTGATGGATCGACGGCCAGCGGTGTCGTTGGCGTCGATGAAGTCGACGTCGGAGGATTGACCATCAAGAGTCAAGCGATTGAATTGGCCCAGCGCCTCTCTGACAGCTTCCTGAGCACCGCCGGGGACGGGCTCATGGGTCTTGCATTCGTGAGCCCTCAAGTATATTCACTTCTGTGTCCAGTGTGATTGACAGCTTTCCCAGTCCAACATCAATACCGTCAAGCCCCATTCCGTCCACACGCCCGTCGAGAACATGATCACCCAAGGCGACATCCCACCCGAGTGCCGCCTGTTCACCGCCTATCTCACCAACAGCCACGACCACGTGCCGCCCTGCTACACCTTCGGCTACATCGACCAAAACCTCGTCGCCGGCGGCGCGATCCACTACGCGCCCGTCGACACGAGCCGCGGCTTCTGGCAATTCCCCTCGGAAAAGGCCAGCATCAACGGCACGTGCGTGCCGCTGCCGGGCAACACGGGCATCGCCGATACAGGCACGACGCTTGCGCTCGTCGACGACGTCACCTGCAAGCTGATCTATGCCGCGATCAAGGGTTCCAGGTATGACACCGAGCAGGGCGCGTACCTGTTCCCGGCCAATACGAAGCCGGAGCAGTTGCCGGTCGTGACGTTCCAGATCGGCGATTTCCCCTTCACGCTACACAAGGAGGATCTTTCATTTGCGGATGCCGGTAACGGAATGGTCTATGGCGGCGTCCAGTCCCGTGGATCCCTGCCGTTCAATCTGTATGGTGATACGTTCCTCAAGGGCATGTATGCCATCTTCGATCAGGTATGTCAATGTTCTCTTGGATTTTCTCCGATATGTGCCAAACAAGCTGATTGACGCGTTGATGACAGGGCAACAAGCGCTTCGGCTTCGTGCAAAAGCCAGATGTATCTGCTGGAGCCCATTGATTGGGTTGTTGATGGTGATGACCTAGGGTTAGGGTTTGGCTTCGACGTGAAAGACTTCACACCTACTGTGAACCTCCAGTAGTGGTAGTTACATCCTACGAATGGAACCATGATCTAAAGACATGCACATGAGACATCGATTAAACTAGGCGCGTAACGATCGCCCACCACAAGACGCAATCAATGTTGTAGTGACGATACGACAAGCAGTATTCCATTGTGTTCACATTTCTCCATCACGTATCACTTAAATATGGAATTATGTCCATGGTCGAACTGCACAATAGCCCCAATGATCGTCTATTTGTTTCGTCATCCCTTCATTCGAATTCATGATATGTATGCTTTTGTTGGCAAGTGAATGGAAGCCATCGGAAAACAAAGCAATTCGAAATGCAATGTCATCTATTCGTTCCAACTTTTTCTTCCTTTGTCGCATGGTCGTGATCATAATTACTCGATGGTGATCGGCGTCTGGTTAGTGTTGTTTTTCGTCGCCAGCATCGCATTGTTGTCCTCGAGTTTCGTCGTTGCATCACCAGCAGGCCCAGCGCTCATGGGCGGGGCCTGGTCTTTCGCCTGCGGTTGAGGTTGCAGCTGCGGTGATACTTGTGGCGGAGGCTGCACCGGCGCCGTTGCTTGCATTGGTGCTTGCATTGGTGCTTGAGGTTGCGCTGACACAGGATTCTGCGCTGGCACTTGCGCTGGGATCTGAGCTTGTGGTTGTGCTGACGGCGCAGCCTGCTGCGATTGTTGTGGAGCTGGCGAGGCACTTGCAGACATGACCGCCTGTGGTGGCGCCGGGGGAGGGAGCATGCTTGCATGGCCGTTGGCAATGTGCATCTGAGCAGTCGGCGGCGGGGGAGCATTCTGTTGACCGTGGATGTTTTGCTGTGTGTCAACTTGCCCTGGCTGCTGTACGGCACCACCATTCATTTGCGCCACTGGGGCAGCTGTAGCACAGGGATGTGCGACCTGGGGATTTGTTACAGGTCCAGTATGCCCGGAAGCGTGCTGCGGAGCAGGAACTTGCTGTTGTTGCACTTGGATCTGAGTGGCGGGTGCCGGAACGCCTGGTACGGGAGCGCCTTGTCCCGGCGTGACCTGTCCTGCCATAGACTGTCCCGGCTGCTGACCGCCAAAGTTGTTGTTGTTATTGTTTGCCCGAGCCGCTGCGGCAGCCGCCGCGGCAGCAGCAGCGCGCGCGCTCTCGGCCGCTCTCTTCTGCTCCCGCCGTTCGCGGAATGCCTTGCGCTCCGCCTCGTGCTTCTCCTGCGCTTCGAGGCCGGCCTTGCGGGCCGCCTGATATTCCTCTTGGCCGATGCCTTGTTTGGCGTACTCTGCGACCTGCTCAGCTGTAAGCTTGGGGTAGACGATTCCATCCTCTGGGAACCCTTTAGGTGGATTCGGCATCTTGCCGGGCATGCTGGGAAGATTTCGGCCAAGCTTCTGGCGGATATAGTATTCTTGCGCCTGCCAGGCGAACTTGTCGAAGACTTCCTTGAGTGCTTGCCAGGGCTGGCGGGTGCGGAATTCATCGGGCAAGCCATAGTTTTGTGAGTTGTGAAAGTCATTAGAGAAGTGCTCGGTGGCGTGGCGGAAGGTCTCGTCGAGATCTTCGTTAGGAATGCCTTGATTCTCCTTGAGCTGGTACCACCGTTGTCGATAACCTATGATCTCACCGACGAGATTGGTCATGGGATTGTATGGCGGAGGTGTTTGCTCTCGCTCGACCTGTTGTGCTGCCTGCGCTGGCGGCGGGGGCGGTGCGCGGTGATTGGTATTGCCTTGATGAGGGTGATGAGCACCATTTGGCGGATGCATCCCATTTTGCGCGTGGCCCATCTGGTTCGGTCCGCGTTGGCCAGCATGGGAACCGTAGCCTTGACCAGGCGGCATGTTCCCTTGCATATACTGTCCATTGTATGCATTTGGCGCATGACCGGCATTACGGGCCCAGGCGCCTTGGTTAGCGTTGTGTTGCATGTGTCCCATCGCGCCTGGACCGCTTCGGTGTTGCATTTGCGGCTGACCGTTGTGGCCCGGAGATGGTGCACGTTTGCTCTTCTTGGACTCGAGCGGAAAGTTGTCGTCGATCGTCCAGTAGTGGCCCTTGCCACTTTTGCCGGCTTCTTTGAAGTGTGGATTGTCGCGCAGATTGTGCCGAACACTACTCTGCCAGCCTTTGCCTTCGGTGCACCATTTGTAGTATGGCCATTTCTTTTCCATGAGGTAATAGATCTGCTGCAAATCGGCCGTCCGATTTGGTTGAGTTGCCAGGACGACGGCAATGAGGACCGGATAGGTGTCCATTGGCTTCTTGAGGTCGTTCTCGTCGCATTCCTCCTTTGGCTTGACAGGAGAACGGGAGCGCTCCTTGATCATGGTCGGCGGCACCGTAGCAACAGGCGCTGCGGCCGGATTACTGCCACTGGGTTGGGGACCATCTGCGGATTCTGCAGTAACGCCCTCCATCCTGCCAGCTGCTGGAATTTCGATGCTGGGAACGACTTCCTGCGAGGTCGAGTCCCCACGAGCCTTTTTTCTGGCCTCGTGCTCCTTTTGTTCCGCGCGAACGATCTCGAGTAACTCGGCCACAGGCGGTACGGGGAGACCTTTCGCAATGAATTCCTTCTCCTTCCTCTTCATGGCTGTCTGGTCGCGCTTGGAGAATGAGCCATTCTTAGGGGGCCGGCCTGGTCCCTTTCGAGGAGCAGGAAGTTCCGTCGCACCTGCCAATAGCGAGTCGTCTGCCAGCTCTGGAGGAACTGGGCGTGGAGCCGAGTCTTTCTCAGGCTCATCGAATCCGTCATCCGGTGCTTTTCGCTTCTTGCCCTTGTCGACCATATTCGCAGCTTCTGCCAGTGCCTGGCTGGCCTTTAATTTGATCTTAGGTCTGATCTGTTGGCTGTCGTCGTTTCCGATATCTGAACGTCCGTCCTCGTCCATAGCAACATCGCTAGCGCCACTTGGTACTTCGGACAAGGAGTCAGAGCCGTCGTCCATGCCATCCTCTGCTTCTTCGTCTGCTGGGTGGAACTTCATGACCAAAGACATGACCCGGATTTCGTCGTCCCATTTGATAGGAATAGGTCTCTGCCGGTCTGGATCCTTGGTGTAGAAATCCGTATTGACGAATGCGCCATTGCCGATGACAAACAGTGTCCAGACATCGTCGATCAACTGAAAGCGAAGATGCTTGCGGGAAATACCAGTAATATCGGGCTCGTATGGAGGGTGGATCGGCACGAATTCGACCGGCGCTTCGTAGTCCGAGGAGTTGCTCGCATCGTTGAGGTCGGGCAAATGCAGACTTTGCGGCGCAATAGAGTTTGTGGACGTCGAATGCACAACTAAATGTCGCTTGTGCTTCGGCTTCTTGTCTTCCATCGCCTCTTCGGGGTCATCCCAGCCGACCACGCCTCCATGTTCACTGTATGTGCTGAGAAGACTCGGCTCTGGCCGACCTTCGAACTCTGACGGCGGTCGCGAAATCTTGCCATGCATGCGGTTCTTGCCTCCTTTCTGCACTTGCTTTTGCTTTTGTTTGTATGTGCGATAGAAGGCATCGTCGCGCCCGAGCTCGAACTCCGTACACTTAATATAGAGGATACAGTCCGGGAAGGTGAGCATGGCATAGGCCCGAGATTGCTCTGACTGCTCGGGGCTCGGTCCTTCGGGTGTGAGAGGTGTTTGCCAGGCGTTCATGTTGCTGCTGTCGAGCCCGCCCATGGGAAAATCTGGTTGCGCGGTGTGCGCCATCGACGAAGGATCGTGGTCGGGCGTCGCGAGCGCGTAGTCGTCGTGAGCAATGTGCGCCGTTGCTCCGGCCCCATCGTTGGATATGGGAAGCGCGAAGCCATCAGGCGTAGGGAGCGCCGCTGCCGTCGCAGCATCCTGGTCGGCAACCGCGAACGAGTAGTTCTCAGGCGCGGCGTCCGAGCCTATCGCAAGAGCTCCGCTGGGGCCGGTGAGAGGTGGAAAGTCGTCGAGCGGGGGCGGAGGCATGGTCGCAGGCCCCCCGTTGAGACCTGCGAGTGAGAAGTCCTCACTCGCGGCGTGCGGCATTGTCGCAAAACCCGTTTCGACTGCATTGACGGTCTGCATGTGTCTGCGAATAAATGTTGCTGAAGGCAAAAGAGTCTCCAGGGACCCCATTCGCGGAAAATGTTCCGTAAGTTTTATCGCCTGAGGCAGTACCAAACTATCACAAGCCCTGATCATCAGTATAGCCATCCGTACCCACTATATGGCATGGAAGCACCGCAAGTTTACACAACGAAAATCACTCTTTACTTCCCACGCTTCCTTGATACAATGCAAGGAAGGCAGCGATATTTCGAGGCGCGATAGCATTGCATGTTTTGCTTGCAACTACCAGTACGCTTTGTGATGTCCCCAGATACAATTTTTACTCACCACGAAATGAGCATGACCAACCTTCAAATTTCGGGTCGCCAGACAGCGCTTGAGAATATCATTCATGATATAGGTATAACTATGGAAGCCAGATCCCTCCATCGACGGGCACAATTTGTCCCGTGATGTAGCTCGCATCGGGCGACGCAAGATACGCGATCGCAGAAGCGACCTCTCGCGCGGTGCCTTCCCTCTTGATATGCTGGTTGGCCTCCAGGCGCACTGCGATCGGAGATCCTTTCATGCTCAGATCCGTCGAGATCGGTCCCGGGCTGACCACGTTGATGGTAATACCCTTCGGGCCCAGCTCGCCCGCTAGCGCGATCGTCAACGCATTCAGTGCGCCTTTCGAAGCACCGTATACCGGCAGCATGGAGTGTCCGAGCTGCGCGATCACACTGCCAATGTTGATAATGCGACCACCGGACTTCATGTACGGCAGCGCCGCCTGGATCAGCGCGAACGGACCTCGGACGTTGACGTGGAAGACTTGATCCCAGCTGTCAAAGTCCACGGCGGCGGTGTCCGCGCTCACAACAGCTGTGCCGGCGTTGTTGACGATGATGTCGATGGCGCCGGTACCGAAGGCAGAGAGGGCCTCGTTGACGAGCTTGGTTCCAAAATCTCTCGCTGAGCCGTCGGATTGGACGATGTGGGCTTTGACACCATGGGCACGAACTGCCGCGGCTACCTCTTCTGCCGGGCTGGCTTTGGAAGAGTAGTGAATGAGTATCTGCACTTGTGTAAGTCTGATGCAATGTCCGGAACGATAAGCACGGAATGCCCTCCGAGGCTGTAGACTCACGTTGGCACCTTGTTCTGCGAGCAGCAGCGCTGCCGCAGCACCGATTCCGTTGAGCTTAGAGGCGCCGGTGACGATGGCCACCTTTCCTTCGAGTATTCTCTTGGAGGTAGACATTGTTAAATATGCTGGAGAAAGGTCTTCGGTAGTGATCAGAATCTGATTGAATGGAGAGCTTCGGACAGTCGATTTAAGTTGATCGTTGCGATCCGCTGAGGATCTGTTGTGCAGATGGATGAGAAGGTTGATGCGTGAAAACAATGAACTTGTCGACGCGATCACTATGTCCTATATATGAGGTGCTGATGATGGAAGACTTGTTGACGGACCCCTGGATGTCGCATTGGTCAGCTCATTGTATAAGCAAGGTACGGTACGCATGTCGACAGATCAAACATGGATAATGGTGTCGTAACACCATTGTTCTGGCGAGGTTTAGCTGTCCACAATCGAATGACCAAGCAAGACAGGGGAAACGATTGTGGGTCAAGAATGATGGGTAAAGATTGATCAGCGATGACGAGAATCAGCAACAGTGATACCACTCAAACCGAGTTCGCGACATTCAGTTGCCTGCTTCCCTGCTATCATTTGATACCATGATTACCATCAGCACCCCACACTCGATCGCTATAGGCATCTCCTCCTCACGCTAACCAGAAAGGGAAAACGGTGTTCTAGGACCGCTTGCCCTATCGGGTAAGACACTGTACATGTCCTCCAAAAATTAATCAGCAACCGATTTTCAAGAATGCGTCGGCACGGTATGCAGGGAAACGGCCCCAATGCGTCGGGTCCAGAATACATGCGCTCCGATATCTATATATGAGCTGGTGTATTCATGCCGACATGGAGCATCTCAACACGCAATCTAATCACTCGCACAACACCAAAACACTTGCACGAGACTTCAGCATTAACACTTCAACACTTCAAAAGGTCAATTCGACCCGTCAATTTGTATCGATCGACAATGGATCAATTGATCGTGATTGTTGGAATCACTGGCGTCCAAGTATTGCTATCTTTTCCTTCTTCTCAACACTCAACATTGGTCTAACATCGATCAACAGGGCGGTTCCGTCGCCACGACGTACCTCCAGACACCCGGCTGGAAGATCCGCGGCATCACGCGCAATCCGCAATCAGACTCAGCACAGAAATGGGCATCGAAAGGTGTAGAGATCGTTCAGGGCGATCTCGATGACAAGGCATCTCTCGAGCGCGCCTTCAAAGGAGCGGATGTAATCTTCGGAGTGACGGACTTTTGGACCATCTTTCAGGACAAGGCAAGTGTCGGGAAGAAGGCGCCAGATCAGGAGCTCATCGCGTACTGCCACGATGTCGAGTTACAACAAGGCAAGAACCTTGCGGACGCTGCTGCGGCACTCCCAGGCTTGAAGCGATACATCTTCAGCTCGATGGCCAATGCCACGGAGAGCAGTAAGGGCAAGTACACACGCTTGTACCACATGGATTCCAAGGCGAAGGCGGTGGCGTATGCGCAGCAGCTTGCCGGACTCAAAGGCAAGTTTTCGCAGGTCCAAGCTCCCATCTACATGAATCTCCCGTGGCAGTGGGGACTACCGACGACTCCGAAGCGGGCTCCGGATGGTTCGTGGAGGATGCTTGTCATCGGGCCCAAGGACAAGGGGATTCCATTCGGTGACGTCGCCGCTGACTATGGTCGCTGCGTCAAGGCCGCGGCCGAGAGCGAGCCAAACCTCAATCTCTTTGCTGTGGGAGACTACGTCTCATGGGAGCGCTACCTGAAAACATTCTGCGAGAGTCAGGGGCTGAAGTTTGGAGGGGTCGACGAAGCAACTTACGATCAATTCTGCGAATTGCTTCCTGGCGGCTTGGGGCATGAATTCGCTCACAATGTCCTCTTCTCTCACGATTTTGGATATGAGGGGACTGATCCAAATGTCATTCGACCGGGAAAGGTATGTTGAGCCCGAAGAACTTGGGTAGTCGAATCCCGCTGACGATAATTGGTGCCAATTGCAGCTTAACATGAAGACGACGACATTTGAAGAGTACTGCCGCAAAACTGACTTCTCCGCGATACTGTGACACAGATCAGTATGTCAAGCGAGACGGATTCGAAATGTGGCATACACCTTGCCAACGTATGGTCGCATCTTGCCAACGCATGGTCAAAGCGAGAGGGTTGTTCGCTTCAGGTCCGCAGAAAATTATGTTGAGCTCTCGTGCAATAATCTGTGCCGGTAACAGATATTGTCTCAAAATGTCACACGGTCGCAGCAAGCCTCATATAATTGCGTATGTCATCGGCTAATTCATCTTCGTATGGCGATTGTAAAATGTTGATGTACAAAACGTCTCTCGCCAGATCCAGCAGCTCGTCTGCAGTTTCCACGCCGGACGCGGCCATTGCGTCGGCAAGTTGTGTAATTAGCATAGAACGAGTAGTTCTCTCATGCATACTTGCAGCGGTAACAAGCGCCCAAAGTCTGATGTCGTTGTGCTCGATGTTGATATGCCGGGCGTATGAGTCCATGAACGTGACAAAGTCTTCTTGCAGCTGCTGTCGCTCGCTGGCGAAGAAAGAGAACAATTCCTTCAGCTGCGATGTCATTATGAGACACACTCTGCGAATCATCTCCGAGACGATGATCTCACTGCGATATTCAACGTCCATGGCCACATCTGACAACCTCGGCACGTGCAGCAAACTGTGGATACATGGACCCAGAAGTTGCGCCGCGAGAACATCTTTCTTCCAGAACGAGGGCGAGTGACTTCGTTGGTTGACGACCTCTATAACAGAAGCCGTGCGCTCGAGCGCTGTAGCTGCGGACGATGTGTAAGTAGTGGCTGAGAGGGCTTCGAGGATTGTCCGCAGGCGATCGGAATGAGGTCGTCGCCGACCTGAAGTCGGTGAGTATAGGGATGGATCGAGCGGGAATCGAGGTATAGCATCAAGAGCCATCGCACCAGCAAGGTCATAGCTGTATTGTCAGTCAAGTGCACATGATTTTCTCTCATGCGACATCGTCAGAACATACTAGAGGATCATAAGTCTCCAGTCTTGGGGTAAATTGGCGAATCCACCGCGGGTTTTCCAGATCAATTCAAGGCCGTTCATGTGCACTTTCCAGTCCTGCCAGTTTTCCCTTCTCATCTTCATACCGTGTTAGTGTACTCATCCACCAAGGCGTGCGGGCAATTTGCCTCACATTCAAGCATATGTGAGCCAGTATATTAGCTATCAAGCCGTTCGGCTTGCTCTCATTATTGCTATCGACCCGCTTCCTAAGATGAAGCAACGATTGTGAATAGTGGCGCCTTGTCTCGCGGTGAGCTGCATCGCTGGGATCCCCAAGTCTCGCAGCCAATTGAATTGCGTTGCCGAGAGTCGTGTAGAATGCACCGGCATCTGTCAACGAGATGTTGAACCATATTATCCGGAATGGAATGTACACACACGTGGTTTCGTTCACTTGTACACAGTATCAGAGCGATCAAGGCGACTGGGATCATGGGAGAGATAGCAGCTTGCCGCACTTACTTATACGAACCAATTCCATAGAGCGGGCATCTCCAGGTATCGGATACCCACCAAATGGAGCCAGTGATGTGTTAATTTGCTCGGATGGAGATGAAACGGGTCCAGATCTTGGATTTGTGATCGCATTGTCTCCTTGATCTGGTGGGGTGTCGCGTTGAAATGTGCGACGCCGACGTGCTTTGCCAATATCACGCATGACATGGCGTCTGATTTCCGTCTGCACCCCTCTCTGGTGATTGACATCTGCGGAAAGCGATGTATTAATGAATTTGAAATGTGTCTGGGCCATTGCAGCTATCAAACATTGCTTCTCAAATTTCCGAAGCCTGAGACGCAACGCGACAATGAGAGTGGTGATACATCTTCAAAATGGAATCACCCGGCTTGCATGCCGATAAGATGACTAATGAGAGGATGCACTGCAGGTGGAACCTCGACCTCCACGGTGGTCGAATCTCCACTGGCTTTGACCATCTCCTCGAGCCCATTACATCTAAAGCAATGAATCTATCTGTTCTACTTTGACCTTGAGAGCTGCGGGGTTGACGAATTTTCGATGGCATAGAATATGGTCCTTCAGGTAAGCTCAAGGCCCTTCTCGATGATATACCCGAGGCATAGTACTTCACAAGTACTACCTCAGGACACTTGAGTACTGTATTGGCGAGCGATATTGGAAATTGAGCCTTCCGAGAATACTGTAGCCCATCTCCGGCGGAGTACTGTCTCCGAAGCCTGATGTTGGCGAGTTAAGATAACCTCATTTATGATATTTCGCATTGCGAATACGATAGGCACCAGCGACAATGTGTGCCCAGGCAACTCAAGCCGACGCCGGGACAATAATTCGCCCGATGTAAAACACCGGAGCAAGATTCGATTTCGACAACGATCGTTCAACGCATCCTTGAGTAAATGAGTGCTGTACGATTCGGGCTCTCCCTGCTTGCTTTCTTCGCATGCGAGGGCTCTGCCACGTCGATTGCGCTCGAGAGCATCATATTTGCTTGAAGAATGACCATCGACCTCGATGCAGCGTTACTGCTGACTAAAGCCGCACGAAGCACTGAAAACTGCCAGTAAAGAACATCTTTAGAAGACTCGATGGAATGGCCCGCGCCGTTGGTACGCCGGAACCCTATCGTTCAATCGGATGAACATTGTCCCAAAGGCATTGTCGACTATCCCAGCAACAGCTAAGACGACACAGCGATCTAGGCGATCATTTCGACCTATCCACAGCGAGGAGTGGCTATGGATCCTCTTAACGCAGCCGATAGCGATCGCGAGCCAGGGCATAGGAAGCGTGATCGCTATCGGATAGACTCATGTGATTCTGCTGCGACCTGATTCATCATTGAACGACAATGATTGTCAAGAGGCATTTTCCGTGGTCTGCTTCAGCCTCACGTCTGTTCCAGCTCAGGAAATAGCGTCACTCTACCGAAGTCTCAGCTGCAAGTTCGAACGCCATTGGTTGCATATGTTTTCCCTCTTTCATCTCGTGCTCGTTTCGAGGTTGGTTCTCCGCCGGCGACCGGTTGTGATGTGGCTCTGGAAAGGCGAGTAGATATGCATATAAATCGTTCCAGCATATCCGCGTACGAATGTGGTATTCTCACACCAAACAATCATTCATAGATACTCGAAGACGAAACCCTTGTCGAAGAAGAAACAAATTTAAATACCCTACCTTTCCTGGCCGGTTCGTGACGGCGGTCAATTGAAAACTACTTGTCTTTCGCTTCTATCACTATCGACAGATCGACAACATGACCCCCGTGGACGATCCAACCACGATACCCCGTTTCCAGCTGAAGAATCCCAAGGACTCGATGGTCTCCACCTGGCAGGACGACCCCAGCAAATGGACCTGGAAGCACCGCTTCTTGAGTCTGCTGGGCAATTGGAGTATTTCCATCGCACCCAACATGCCGCCTACGCCGCCGCCCACGCCGAAGCATACCACGTCCACGATCTCACCATACCCCGTCCACCAGAAGACGGACCCCGTGCCGTGGTTTTCGCAGTGGTCGATGAACCGCTGGATCCTGACACATGCGGCCTGGCCGATTGCGGTGCAGGTCCTGCTCACGACCCTCTTGGGACGCAACTTGAGCGCACAGGAAGCGCTCGGCTTGTATACGCTCGCGCTGCAGGCGAATATGGCGTTGGAGGTTAGCAATTTGCAGAAGGTTGCGATGAAGTGAGTTTCGTTCTCTGAAATCTATCTCAAACGCTTCCTCTCACTTTCTCGTCATCATCCCTGACGCCTTTTATGCTACGCAACTTGCATCAAATGAGAAAGAAGACTCGCCCGCTAACACCCCGCTCTTTCCCTTTCCCCCAGAGTCGGCTTCCTCGACGGCGACAAGCACCCACGCGACGGCGTACCGGATGTCGGCATCGACAAGACCCTCTTCTCCATCACCATGTTTACGTTCGTGCGGCCGATGCTCGGCGTGATGCTGGCCTACAAGCCGACGGCCCCGATCCGCCTCAGCGGCTGGCTGCCCGTCGAGCTCGTGCTGTACCCGATCGTGCTCGACTTCTTCTTCTACGTCTACCACCGGGCGACGCACGAAGTCGACGGCCTGTGGCAATACCATCGCACGCACCACCTGACCAAACACCCGAACCCGCTGCTGTCATCCTACGCCGACTTCGAGCAGGAGATGCTCGAGATCGCCATCATCCCCGTGCTGACGTTCGCGACGCTGAAGGCCGGCTTCGGCCTGCCGATGGGCTTCCACGACTGGTGGGTCTGCATGGCGTATAACGCTTTCATCGAGGCCATCGGACACGCCGGCATCCGCGCGATGGCGACCGCGCCGGGCCCCGTGCTGCCGTTCCTGCGCGCCGTGGACTGCGAGCTCGTGCTGGAGGATCACGACCTGCACCATCGTCGTGGCTGGCGCAAGAGCGGAAATTACGGCAAGCAGACGCGCCTGTGGGATCGTATGTTTGGAACTTGCTTGCCGCGGATTGAGTCCGAGTGGGAGAATGTCGATTATGGAAATGTGGTGGAGATGCCGTGGTTGTAAAGCGCGGGCGCGCCTTCTTGACCAAAATTTGAGGGAAAGGATATGTATCTGTACGTACATATACATGAGCACCATGACCAACACGATGATGATCAAGTTTGTATCAAGTTATGGGTTTTTTTCGGACCTCCAAATAAGAAACGAGTCTGGTTGTAATACATGCTTGACGGAAAGGAAATGTTAAAAAGGAAATGAGCGAGAAAAGGAGATTTCAAAATCCAAGGAGAGTGTTCGCGAGGACACAAGTCCCAAAAATGGTCCTGCAGAAGATGGTTGAGAAGCAAAACACATGGGAGATCCACATAGAAACCAGGTTCCCGACGCCGCGCTTGCCACACATGATCAGTGTATCAACAGAACATAGCAAAATAAAAACAATCAACAGAGGGAAGTATTCGCACAGAAAGGAGGGCGAAGGGCCGCACAACGCGATTCCCAAGTGATGGAGATGACCGTTAAGGGCGCGACTCGGTACATGTGGACAGCTGACCGCCCATCACATATCCAAGTACGCCGGCTGCCCATTCCTTCTCGCCGCCTCACGCGACGCGCGGCCCTTGGACGAGAAGATATTTGACCACCAGCGCCGCTTGCCCTCGGACGGGGTGACGGTGGAGCCCGTCGCGGCCGTGGAGGGCGCCAGCTTGCTCGCCTTGCTCGAGATCGACTGGGGAGTCTGCGGCGCCGACTTGTTCCGGGTGATGCCGGGCGGCAGGGCCTTGCTGGCGGGACCGTTGTCGGCGGGGCCGGAGGTGCGCAGGAATTCGGCGAGCTCGCGCGTGTCGTCGACGCTGCTGTCTTGTTGTTGCCGGCGCGAGGTCGTCGTCGCGGGCCGGACTGTCGCGGCACTGGCATCGGAGCCCTTCGGCTGGTAAGTCTTAGGAAACCCGCGAGGCAGGCTGGCACGGGGGTGGGAGGAGCCCGAAGTCGCGGCGGTAGCCGTGCGCGCGCTCAGGATGTCCGCTCCGTGGTGCACCACGCCCGGCTGCGAGATGGAGCGAGAGTTGCCGTTCAGACCACCTGGGCGGTCCTCGGGGCCCGTGGAGCGCAGGAATTCCACTAGGCTCTCTTCGTGGCGCACGCCGTTGCCGTTGCTGGTCGGTAGGGCGGTGATGGGGCTGCCGGGGCCGTCGGCGAGGCGCGGATCATCGTCATCGAAGTCATCGTCGTTGTCGAACTGGGTGAGGTCGTAAGGGTCCTTGACACGCGAGGTGGTTTTCGGGGGCGGCGCAGGCGGCAGCGACGAGTTCCGCGTCGGGAACGACGACGACAGCGATGGCGGCTGTCCACTATACGCCGGGTGCGCCACCTCACCGACGTTACTCGACGCCGCCACATTGCGCGCCGACGTGCCGCCGAACGACTTCCGCCACGACTTCCGCTTCTCGACGGTCTTGCTGTTCGCCGACGACGACTGCCGCGAGCTCGTCGCGCGCTCCTCCCAGTCATTCATCTGCTCGGAATCCATCGTCGAGCGGAAAGGCGCGATCGTCCTCCGCTCCTTTCGCGAACTCGTCCGGCCAACGCTCAACGGACCGCGCCGGATGAAATCGATGAGGTCCGACGTGCCGCCGTCCTTGTTCGCGCCCTTGGCATCGCGCGGGATATACGTGCTCGGCTGTCCCACCGTCCGACCGCGGCCGCGGCCCGTGGAGCCCGCCGAGCTGCCCGGGAGCTGCGGCACCGGCGGCGCATCCTCATCCGCAGGCAGTGGAACACGCGATCCGCTGCGTGGACCGGGGGACGTGCCCCGGGACCGCGACAACGAGCGAGCACGCGCCATGAAACTCTGCTTGACAGACGACAACGAGATCGACGACCGATTGCTCTGGTGACCATAGACACCGGAGGTCGATTTCCGCTTCTCCTTGATCGAAGCAGCGGCAGCGAGGTCGTTGTCCTTCTCCTTAGCTGCAGCAGCCGCCGCGGCCGCCGCGGCGCGGTCCTTGTCCGGCCCCGTCGACCGGATGAAATCGGCAAAGTCGCGCGTCGACTCCGTCTGCACTTGCGGCTCGCGGGCGAGATACCCACTTCGCCGGCTTGCGCTCGTGTTGCGCGTCGGGGGCCTGCCGATCGATTGCCGCTTCTCGGCCCTCGTGCTGGATCGCAGATCATTCTCCGAAGCGCGTTGCAGATCGTCCGCCGCTGCGCCGGTCGCCGCCATGGCAGCCGCCGTGGCATGCTTGATCGACTGGCTGCGACCGGCGCGGGCATCGCCGCCATCGGGCGAGTCGCGCTGCGATTGCGATGACAGCTTCTCGCGAGAACCCTTGCCGTACGTCGGGGACTGGAAATTTTCCTGCATGTCAGCAACGTTGATTCTCCACCTCCCGTCAGGCGAAATGTATCCAGAAAAACTCACCGAAGCCCCACTCCGCACATTCTCCGGCGTCAGCGTATACTTCACCGTATCTCCACCTTGGACGAACATCTCAAAATCCTCGGGTCCCTTGATGCTCGCGCTCGTGAGCGGGCTGGTCTCATCATCCTTGCCGGTGCCATTGGCGCCGGCCGCCTTCGCCGCCGCCGCCGCCGCCGCCCCACCAGGAGAATTCTTTAGACTGGCGATCTTCTGGATGACGGGATGGTCGTGCACGTTCGCGTCTTGCGGCGGTGAATCCTTCTTCGCGTTCGGCGACGCGGAGGACCAGGCGCCGCTGCTGCGCTCGACCGCCGCGCCGAGCGATTGTCGCCACTTGGACTTCTCCGCCGCGGGGGGGCTCTGCGCTGCCGCCGTCGGCGCCGCATACCCGTTCAGGATCGGCGCGCTGAGGCGGTTCTGCTGCGCCCGCGTCTTCTGATACGGCGGATCGAGCTGCTCGGACACCGGGGAGACCGAGCGGCGGGGGAACCGCTCGCCGCTGGTCAGACTGCTGCCCATGCCGGCGGTGCTATTGCTCCGCTGCACGGCCGACACATTGTCATCCTCATCGTCCTCCTCATCCACTTCCCGCAGCAGGGCATCGCTCGGGCGGCGCCCGCCCGCAGCCTCGACCGGCGACAATTCGTCCATGCCGAGGATCAGGCGGGAGTAGCGCTTCGGGTTGGCGGTGTTGGTATACTTCATCAGCGATTCCTCCTCGTCGTCGTCCTGCTGCTGCTGCTCGGTCGACGGCACGATGGCGGCGTCGTCGTCCGCCGTGCCTTCCTCCGGGTTCACGGCTTCAGTGGTGAGGCTGCGCGGGGCGTTGACGAGGGAGCTATTGCGGGCGGGAAGGGTAGCTGCTGCTGCGGCAGTACTGGCATTCGCAGTATTGGTCGCGGATTCCGAAGGTAGGAGGGAGAAACTCTGCTGACTCGCGCGCGATTCGGGTCGGGAAGAAGGAGACGTCTCCGGCTCCTCTGAATTCGTCGTCGTAGTCGTCATCGTCGTGGCCGCTGCGGTATTCTCGGCTGGCTTGACCGGTTCCTCCGCCGACGTCGGCGGTCGGGTACCAACAGGCGTCGCGAGGGCCATCTTCTTCAAGTCCACCAGGTACTTCTGATTCTCCCAATCTTCCTCGACGACATTCTTCGCCGATCCGATCGTGGTCTGCTCCGCTCGATCACCCACAACCGTCGTGGTAGCGGAGGTCGGCGTATCCGCCTTCACATCCTCCCTCACCGCGGCCGCGGCCGTCGCAGGCACAGCAGGCGCAGCGGCATCCGTCTCTGCCCCAGCCTCGGCCTTCTTCGCACCACTGACGCTCGCAGACCGGTAGACCAGCGACGCCGCGGCCGCCGCCAGAGCCGAAGCACCCGCGACCGCACCCGCGACGATGCCCGTCTGATGCGCACCATCTTCTTTCTCCTTCTCCTCCTCCTCCCCTTCCGCGTTCGCTTTCGACTCGTCGTTTGCACCTTCAGTCCCGGTACCTGCGGCGGCAGCAACAATCGCGCCCACCTTCTTCGCCGCCGCGGCCACCGTATCCGCCACCGTCGTCGGGTCCTCCTTCCTCGACGCCGAGGCGGCAGCAGTCGCGCCCAACCCCCTCGTCGTCGGCACCGACCGCGACCGTTTCCGCGGGAGCTCCGGCCGCTCGGCAGCAGCCGCGGCAGCCGTACTGGCCAAAAGATTGAAATCCGACGCGCTGCGCCGATGCTTGATGAAATGCTCCTCGGGCGTGCGAAACCCATCCGACAGGTCCTCCTCATCGGGATCGCGCGCGAGCCCGGGCACTTCGATCTCGTCGATGTCGCGCTGGACGTCGGCGCCGCTGAGCGGCAGCGGGATGTTCGCCGCCAGCACGTGCTCCGGGTGGTGGTGGGCGTCGGGGATCTCGTCGTCGCCGTCGCCGCGTGCCGCATCGCGGATGTGGTCGTCTTCGCCGATGGTCGAGGTCTCGTCGTCATCGGCGTGGTTCTCCTCCTCGTCGTTCTCGTGCGCCGTGCCGAAACTGTTGTGGCTCGTCTGCCCCGGACTCGGGATGCCCGGGCCGGGGTGGCTGTCGCGGGTCCGTCCGGAGGCGGCATCCTTGAGCGTCGCGCTGGTGAGCGTCAGCGGGGCGCCTTCCTGCACGCCGCGCAGCGCGGAGCGCCACGCGCGCCAGAGCCGGCCGAGCTTGGCGTTCAGCGCGATGTTGTCCATGTCGATCTCTTCCACCGTGACGCCGTCCGTCGGGGACGAGGACGAGCCCGAGGAGGACGAGATCGACGCCGCGGACGACGTCAACGGCGGCGGGGCCAGCGCCGCCTGGCTGGCGCGCCGCGCCCGGGTCCGCGCGATCTGCGCCGCGACGCGCACCGTCTGCTCCGCGACGTACTCGAGAACCGTGGTCAGGAAGATCGCCGCGGCCCACGAGACGAGTCCCGTCGACTGCGAGAAACGCCGCTCGCTCCCCTGAAACAGCTCTTCCTCGCGCACATAGCGCTCCTCATCGTCGTCCTCGACCTCGCCGAGGCGAGTGTAGACCATGACGCGCAGCCGGGTCCGCTTCCAAACCAGCTCGAGGTCCCAGGTGCGCTGACGCTCGCCGCGCGCCTGCCGCGCGGAGTCCAGCTCTTCCTCCTCGTCCTCGCCACCGGCGAGCAGCTCGTGTAGTTCGGCTTCGGCGCGCGCGATCGCGGCTGCGGCGAGTTTGGAGCGCAGGACCTCCGAGACGGCGGGTCGCAGGGCGGTCAGGCTGGTGGATTTCGCGTTTGCCAGGAAGCTGAAGAGGAGCTGGTCCAGGAAGGAGTTGACGAGGGCGAGGGCCGCGGGCGAGAATTGCACCTCGCTCGTGCCGGAGGTGAGACCGGCCATGCTGCTGGCGATGGACTTGCTGTCGTCTTCGTCGGAGCCGGCCTTGGTGATGGAGGGTCGGTGCTCGCCGAGGACCTGAGCGGCGCCGAAGGGCGCGACGTAGGCGGGCGCGGGCCGGGTGTTGAGCAGCGCGCCCGACAGCTGGGTGTTCACCAGCAAGCCATTGGATAGGGAGAGGTCATCATCTTTCGCTGCTGCTACGGCGGCCGCCGCCGCCGCCGTGGTCGCAGCGTCCGGGCGAGTCGCCGCCATGACGGGCGGGAGGGCGATGTGGTCGGCTGGGGCGTCGTCGTACACGTCGTCGTTGGTGTCGTTGTCAGCTTCGTCGTCGTCGTTGTTCAATCCGCTGCCGGCATGATCGCGGGACAATGCCGAAGGTCGCTGCTGCTGCTGCTGCTGCTGCCGCTGGTGTTCGCGCGATGCAGGCGGCTGATGATTCGCCCGCAGCGGCAGCGGAAAGCGGGCGAAATAGGGCGAGATGGGGGTATCAATGGGTGAAGGAGTGTCAGCTTGCAGGTGCTGTCGACGGTCGTGGAGAATAATGTCCATATGGGTGGTGCTTTGAGTTCTGCCTTTCGCGACTAATGCACGTGGTCGGGAGAGTTTCCTCTCGAAGGGGGGGGAGTGGGTGTGCCGGGGCCGTGCAACTGGCCGCTCTACTCTTCCACTCCCTTGCACCACCGACTCGATGCACGCAGAGAGAGCTGTCGCTCAGCTCTCGCACACTATTATTATGCAGCAATGCAACGCCCGCCAGGCCTGTCGACCTGAACTCTGTGCTCCGCCCGAGTGCAGGTGTCTGTTCCTCCTTCCTGCAGCACGACACCCCAAAAAAGTCCCACTCAATGGCTGGCTGGCAGGGCCCAGGGATTGGGTGAACTGCAGGCTCGCAGCAAGCGGGCAGCAAACCTGACAGGGCACACACACCAGGGAACGAACGACTGCTGCTGCTGCTGAGCGGGTCGGAGGTTCCGGGGCAGGCTCGCGTCGGGTCCGGTGCAGGGTGCGACAGCGACCGCCCAATCAGGCTGGCTAGAGCGGCGGCGGCGAAGGCGGCGCGCACAAGGAGCCCGGTGGTGCTGCGGTGCAAAGCTGTGCAAATGCCAGACTCGGACTAAAGCGCTCGCTCGCTGGCTGGCTGGCTATCCGCTGGATGGCATTGGGATGGGCGCGTGGGCATAAAGAAATTGGGGGGAGCCGATGCACGAGGTTCCGGCCGCCGACAGCCGGTGTGCTGTGCTGTTTCTGCTGGTTGAGGCAACGTGGGACGGTTCGTGTATCAGATGTGCAATGTCGTGTGTGATGGTTATAAGATCGGAAGATGGAGAAACAAAAAAGACGACAAAGAGTGCGACATAACTGTCGTACTACTACTATTGAAACGACACATAGTTGTTGGTCATTTCTCGTTTTACTAACCCATCGTTGGCTATTGCAATCCATCCACTTGCTGCCGTCCTGCCCGCTGTTGCCAACGAACGGGACGGGTACTACGAGGTACACGCATTGGCAGAAACGAACCGACTGGGGTGGTGAGATACGGGAGAGGAAGGGCAACGAGATCTCACTCTTCTTCTTCTTCTTCTTTTGTCCTCGATGGTCGGTGCTCACGATCGAAACAAGCAGATCACGGCGGCTTGCGTACTGTTTTCGGGATCATCAGCAAACCCAAAGAGAACGTCAAATGCAGAACCCAATGCGGATCGCGGATGGGAACAGAGTCTCTCCCCATTTTGTGGCGTGCGCGGGATTCGCTACACCCCGGGGCTGGGCTGAGCTACGAAAAGCAAAAAGAGATCGGGTATGGAAGAAGAGGGAGTCGAGAGCAGACGGGAGGATTTCCTCGCAGTAGCGGCCGCCATCCTCACCCACGTTTGCCTCGTCTTCCAGACTTCTCTAGGGCGCTTTCGACCTCTTCTGTGCCGCTGACTCTGCCATTTTCGTCCTGCCCCCCCCGGCCCTGGGCCTTGCTTCCCGACCCGCTGTCGTTCGCTTCACTGTGGCTGTCGATCAGGCGAGGCTCTCTCTCTCTCTCTCTCTCTCTCTCTCTCGGCGGCTGACATTGAATGAGATCCGAAGGGGTGCCCGAGGCCACATTACTGTATTACAAAACACAACCATCAGAGACAGCTGCACACGGGACGAATGGTCTCTCTCGCTGGCCCCCTCCCTTTCACCTGACCCATACTAACTGCCAGTCCAGTACAATCCTCTGACAGTCTGCCCTTCATCATCGCGCGAACGAGGAGCCGCTGCACACGCGCGCGGGCGAACGGTTCGATAGTCTCCACGCAACGGCTGGCGGGCTCATCACTCCGCATTCGGCCGCGCAGCAGCTGCTGCTGGTCAGGGCAAGAAGGGCAGGAAACGTCGCTGGACTTGAGCTTTTCCACCTGTTGATGCTGATGTCCGGCCAAGCGATAAACCTTCGTGAGGTCGCACGCTCCCCAGCAGGGCAAGAGTGCTCGTTGTTATTATTCCCGATCAATTGCTGCGCGCCCGCGCGACGTTGTCGAGTCGGGCCATCCTCGACCGCACGGGAGTCTGAGCGTGCGCCTATCGTGATCTCCACCGTGTCTCTTTGGGAGGTTTACTCCCCGTCACAACCCTGGTCCTGCTTCCTGCCTGTTCGCGGGCGCGCCCGCCCCCCTGCTGCTTCAGATGTAGGTCTTCAGATAGATGAGCGGAGATCCTCAGGGCGGGAGCGGTGTCGCGACGATGGCGGCACGAGAGGAGGCTGGGAGAAGGATGCGATCACCGCCTTCTTACATCAATTCGACCAGCCCGCTCACGCCGACCGTGCCGCACGTCCGGGGAGACATCTCCCTCCTCTCGCGATCCAGCAGGGAAATCATCGTGAACATGTAGGTAGAGGATCCCCGCGCAGGCGGCTCCATCAACGCAACTTCCCCCGGAGGCGTTCGTTCCATCGCAATCAATCGGGGACGATCATCATGGCGTTCGATTTGGTGACGGAAGTTAAAGTGACTAAGTCCAAAATGTCACGGCAGACCCCTGGTCGTCATGATGTTGCGACGTGCGCGCGCGGACGGGCAATCTATTGGATTTTCGTGGCAACGGCCCCCCTGATCTTGCGCGCGGGCGCCGGGCCCGCCAGCACAGCAGCAGCTTTGATAGCTTTGGACAGCTTTGACGTGAACAAACTGGGAGGCTGTTATTATACAGTCCCTTTTCACTTCGATATCACTATAGAGGCATACGGTACTTACGGGGTTATTATAGATACCTCATTGATCGGCTCAGGGATGATTACAGCAATAATAATACAGTATGGTCAGCAGTTTTTCCCGGAGTCGGGAAGCCTGCCCCTCGAAACAACACGGAATGTTTCGAGTCAGGCAGGCGGCCGCACACCCAATTATCACCAGCAAATAAAAGATACCCAATGATGAATCACTACCCTGAGAATCACTTCCGATCGTAAATTCCCTTGGCCTACGATGGCATTTCCCTGTTTGTGTTAAGTTGGCAGCAGGGCGAGCCTCCGCCACTCCGTCAGAACCGCGTTTGACCGGGGTCTCCACCGTAGCGTTCCAGTACAGTATCTGTCCTGTCCGAGTGATGGGCAGAGAAGCTTCGGGGCCGCGACTCCGCGTGGTCAAAGTGCCGGCCAATGGCTCCTCGGACCGAGAGGGAGCCGCGCGAAACCCAGGCTACCTATTCAGCATCCTTGTCATGATCGATTCGCCGAGGAGCGTGGAAGGCACGTTCAGTCTGGCAGGCAGGGAGGCAGGCAGGCGGGCATCTGCTTGAAGCGATCGACCTTCTAGTGGAGTTCCAGCGTGAGGGAATCGGACCCTCGAGGGTGCCTCAGGATGTATGGATGGGGCATGCATGCAGCACAGAACCTTCCCGCTGTCATGGAGAATGTTGATGCAGCAGTTGAACCAAGTTCCCATCGATACAATGGCAGCAGCCCTACAACCCTGAACTATTAGTGCGAAGTAGATGCATTTCCGCTCCGGAACCCGACTCCTCCAAACGCCATTTGACCCATTTCCGCATTCGCGTGACCAGAAAATCATACCCACAATTCCTGGTGTCTCGCCGAGATTCCCATATATTCATACAATAACCTTCGCTCATAGTAGTGGCACATTCGGTTCGAGAGCCACCGACCGCAGATCGTAGAACACAAAAGCATAGCTCTACTCCATCGCCTCCACCTTCGCCCGCTTCGACGTCGCCACCCCCTCCCCGCTCCGTTTCCTCTTCCCCTTGATCGACCCGCCCGCGGACAACTTCGCCTTGGTCCGATAGTCGCCGGAATCATCATCGTCGCCCTTGCGGCCGCGCTTCTTGCCCGAGGCCGAGCTCGAACTCGGCGTCGGCTGGTCGTCCATGAACGAGGCGTCGTCGTCGTCAGCACCACCGCCGAACCCGGGAGATCCCGGCCCGGCGCCGATGGGGCTGGCGTCGCCGCCGCGCGCCCGGTCGACAGCTTTGTCCGCGAGCTGCTTGGCGAGGTTCCGCTTGCCGCCGGTGGCGGGTCCGCCGCCGCCGCGTGAGGATTTGCTGCTGCCGTCATGAGGCGCCACGGGCGTCCCGTCGAGCTCGTCGATGTCGGCGATCCCGCCGCCGGTCTGCTTCGTGTTGGCTTTGAGCCAGTTGTGCTGGCTCAGCGGGTTCAGCAGCTCGATTTGGCGCTCGACCTCGCGCGTCGAGAGTTCGATCCAATGCTTCTCGTCCACGGCGGCAGCAGCCGCCGCATCGTCGCCACGCTTGCTTCCGCCATTCTTACTCCGCAACACCGCCGCCGGGTCGCCCAACCGGGCATCCAGCCGCAGGATATGCGCCTCCTCCTGCGCAGACGAAAAGTACCCCGTCGGATGCTCCGCCTGCAGGTCCCGCGGGATGTCCGCCAGCGTGCTGACGATCGGGTGCGGCACGGCCTGCTCGAGCGCGTCGAGCGTGATGGTGCCCTGCTGCGCCAGCGTCGCCTCGACGCGGCCCCGCACGATGTAGAGGTCGACGTGCGGGATCCGGCCCTGCTGCACGGCGTCCGTGTAGCGCAGGATCTCCGCGTTCGCGGCTTCCGGCGTGATGTCTGTGGGCACATTCTCGTCCGGCACGGCCTTTTGCACGAGGCCGGCCGTCGTGTGGCAGTCGTCCCCGGCGCGCGTCAGGTTGAAGCGGAGGTTTGCTGGTAGCGCGGGGCTTTGGTTGATGTCGAGGCAGATTTCGAGGAGTGCACTGTAGACACACGGTTATGTCAGTTGCTTCTCTCTTTCACGTCCATTCTCCCTCCCGGATGTCTCCCTGCTTACTCTAATTCCTCTTTCAACCTCCGCGCGATTCCTTCCAATTTCTGCTCCTCTTTGAAATATCGCTTATTCTCTTCCATCACGCCGTCGTACTTGTGTCGCATCTTCCGGTACTTCTTCCGCCATGATTTGTATCTGGGACGCTCGACGGCCGCCAGCGACTTGCCGCCCGTCTGCGGATGTTCCGGCGGGTCGGCGATGTCTTCCGTATCTGACATTCTGCCGTCTTTCCGATGAGATGTCGAAGACTGACGTGTAGTTCGATGAGCGCGAGCGACGTCGCCGATGAATGTCCTGTCCGAGATCGCCGGTGATGGTCGCGCGACCGGTGGTTGCAATTTTGGAAGCTATGGATGATGCCAGCTTCGTCCGCGTGGAGTCGCGTTTGGACAAGCGGCCGTGGCGGCGTTGCAGCGGGAGGCTTCCGCAGCCATCTGCGGCTTCTGGCGGTGGTGTGGGATTGGAGAGCTTCACGGCACATCTTTCATGGCACGCATGGGTGAGGACATCGCGTACATCACCTCGAAACCCCTACTCCCCGTTAATTAAAAGGCATTTATTTGATTCCTAGAGTCGAAGTGTGAGACTCATCTGCAATTCTTGTGCTTTCTGACATCGGGCAAGGAATGCGGTTGAGATCAATAGACTACACGAAGATTCCCTGTGTGTTGTGAAGATCATCGATCACCAACTGGTCTTTCCCGTGAATTGCCTGTCCGAACAACAGGAATATTGATTATACTAAATTGGTTGATACGTCTATCATACTGTGTCCAATTGCATAGCACAGTCCCAACACTTGTGTAGTGATTGGGATGCGACCAGACCAAACCAATGGCCAACGACATAACCCTAAGAATCGATTGGTGTTAGGGTTATATCGATGTACCCCAAGTACCTGCTTTCGATACTTTCGATAGATTGTACTGTACACCCCTCTCACAAATTACCCTTTGGTCATCAGTGCACAATTGCCCTGGAATAGGTACGTCGACCAATTGGACATTTTGCCGGGCAATTTGGGCCGTGGCGCGGTAAGTCAGACTGCTATTATAGGTACGTGTGCCAGCCCGTCATGGCCCATCATTTCCATCCGTGATTTCCCACTAACCCTCGGAGGGCACGGAGCGCTTCGGCACTTGAACATCACACGCAACACCCTAACTTCACTGGCGCGACAGTGGCCCGGCTGACTCTCCCGTCTCGCATTGCTTCGTAAGTCATCTAATGGCCGGGGACGTCGAAGGGGTGTGGGCAGGTAGGGCATCATTCTTGTGCCACCCAACCGCAAGTTTCTGTTGGTCGTCGCCAGGTGCGATCCAGACGTGCGAATGCACGTTCCACAGCCCATCTCCCGAACAAAGAACGAAGCTGCAGAAAAGTGTCATGACCCGCAGGTACATCGCTCCCACTGACACTTGGTGTGTCGGCCCCGAACACAGCAGCCGATCAGAATACGAAGGGCGAGCTGAACGACGAATCCGCGGTACGAATCGCCATACGAATCGACATACGAAATGACCCGGCGCCGTGCTTGCTTTCAGACTCCCCCAACGCACGGTCTTCTTCATCACACCTGCGCCCCGAAACTTGATTCTTCACCGTCCAGACTTGGCCCATCGCGTGACACCTGTTGCGCGCTGCATGCAGGCGGAGCGGGCGCGATGCGAGAGCGTTGGACGTGTGACGACTTCACCCGGCTGCCCTGTGCAGGTCGGCGGACCAATCTCCGTCAGCCTTCCGTTGTTGCCGCACTGCTTTTGGCACCCGTCCAACGCAGTTGAAATCATCAGCGTTGCGCCGCTTGTCGGCGCGCGGATAGCCGGACACGTGCGGGCGAATAGCCGTCGATGCGCGCCGGTGCAGGTCTCGAACCCTCCGCCCATCGACACCACCTTGCGTTTGATTTAATAATACTCCAGGTGCTGGTGCGACAGTGCAATCTTGCGCGAGATGATTGCTGACTGGACCTGGCGGCGATCCTTTCCCTTGGCCGGTGCCGCCGGCTCGCAGGCCCCGGGCGACAAAGAGCCGCCCCGCGCCGCGAGGTACGGAGGCGTGTATTCGTCCAGGATTGGTTTCAAAATGTGATCAAATTCATCTTGGGAGACGTGAGGGTCTGCCGTCGCGGCCCGAGGCCGAAGTCGCATATATACACTTGGGTGCCCGATGTCGTCAAAGTAACAATCGTGGATATATGTATACTACCCAACATCTGAGGGAGGCCACACTCGTCGCTTCCACTTTCCACTTCTCTCTGCCACCTCGATCTTCGTCCCCAAGCCAAACCCCGACTTCCGAAGGTTACGTGAATGAATTCACCGACGTTCCAAAGCATCTTCGATATCCATGGGGTAAGTCAATCGGACTCCACGCATTAGTGCCCACATGCTTATCTTGCCATTCTGCACCAGTACGATCCGTATCTACCCTTCGCGATGAGACCGCATATGCTCTACGCCGACCCGGACCCGTTCAACGACTACGACTTTGCCATCTCGCAGATCTCCTTCGACGGTATCGACCAGTGGTCATGTCCGCCGCCTCCGGTCAAGACACAACCGACGCGAGTCCTGTCGTTGTCGAATCTCCATCCCGCCACATCTGCCGAGCTGCTTGAAGGTACGATCGCCTGGTCTCGATCCGAACACAAGACACTGACGGACGTGCTTCCACAGGACTGTTCGCAGAGTACATCGTCATCGAGATGAGCCACAAACGCATGCGACCCTCGGAGCCGTACCGGGAGTTCCGCTTGAAGTTCCGCCAGCTCCGCAGCGCCGCCGTGGCCAAAGAGCGCTTCCATATGCACGTCCTCAACGGCCGGCCATTGCATATCGAGTTCTACGACGAAGACGACGAGCCTTCTCCCAAGTTCGCGTACGGGAGTTCGGCTGCGTCCCCAGCGTCACCGCCGTCACCGGCGTTCAGCGACTAAGAAGGATCATAATCGATGGGGCAGCCCAAACAGGAGCGGAAATGTGCGAATACTGCGAGTACGATTTATGCGGGAGGTAATTGCTTGTTGATTTGGCGCGGTGCGGATTTGTATAACAATACCTACCTAGCATGGGCGGAGTGGACTGGTTGCCGGAGTTTGATTACTTATTGCATGCGGCCTGACTGGCAGATGCATGGGAGCTGGGCTGCCGGGGTTGGAACGGCTGGCCCAAGCTCCTTCATCGACGTCAGGATCCAATGCGGGCTGAATTGGAGCTTCTGGAGGCATAGTCTATTACATCGACAATGATAATTTCTTGAACAACACCATCGCATTCTTCGATTTCATTCATCGCCGCCATCACATGGGTATCCTCTGATTCTTGCAATATGGCGACACTTTTCTCTCCTCGCGCATTGCCGAGCTTCCAGAGCTTCCGGATCCTCGCCCGAACAGCTCCATACACGCGCAGGCGACCACTCTCCACTCTCCCCGGCACCGACATTGTGAGTTCACTGACAAAGCTTCTCCCCCAGGTCATCTCCATTTGCTAATAACGTCCATACAGTACGTCCACGACCTCCCGGACACCGCGCAAAAACTCCTCTCCCTGCTCCCCACCGAGCCGGCCAACATCGACCTCTCCATCGGCACCACCACGGCCGTGCCGCCGACGCCCCAATCCTTCCACCCGAACCCGACCTTCCTGCCCCTCGTGCACCACGTCCTCGCCGAACACGCCGCGCGGGATCCGGACGTGCAGGCCCAGGCCGCCGTCTACGCGTCACAATCGGGCTCCGCGCTCGGTAGCGGTGGCGTCTTCTTCCCGCAGCACCAGCAGACGGTCAACAAGCGGCGGGACCGCCGGGATCGCCAGTACGGTGGCGGAGGCGGAGCGGGCGGGGATGGAGCCGGTGGCGCCAGCGCGCAGGGCGGCATGGGCGGCGGGGGCCGCGGCGGGCATATCCACATCAGCGACGCGCGCAACCCGCCGGACTACGGGCGCGTCGCGTGGCCGGAGGATATCTTTGGGAGTGTGGAGCTCGATGGATCGGGAAACTTCGTGGATGGGACGGGGAGGTATCAGGCGTCGGGCACGTATCGGGTCGTCACGAAGGAGGGGATCCTCGGGTTGAGTCCATTTCTGAAGGCGAGGTTGGTGGAGAGGTTGAAGGAGTTGGAGAAGCAAATTCAGGGGAATGAGAAGTGAGGGGCATCTCGCGGAGGAAGTTGCTACAGGCAACATTGACCACGGGCGATCAGCAGATTGATTGTGATGATGCCGTTCAAACCCAGCACGGCGCGCGGCCACGAGCATCGGCACCACACCACACCACAGCCTGAAAGTTTTGCAGAAGCATGCTTGGCGCACCGAGCAACTTTGACGACTTCTCGCGGCAATATGTTCGACATGGACTATCATTATCATCACGGAATGTCCGATTCGCCGCACTGTGGCGTTGCAAAGCAAGGTCAATCCGAAGATCACCCTGACTCGACCACATCTCATTGCTACCCAAATCGGCTGAAGCTTCATACTGGAGGTGCAGTATAGGGCTCCGACGTGCGCTTCATTGATTCAGCGAGGTTGCAGAACGGCTCTCCAGGCGCATGGGTTTCCCAATGGCATCGATTGCACGCGCAGGTCGCTTATGCAGGATTGAGCTATGCGGGTCGCGGTAGAGAGAGAGTCTCATTATGGTCTGAATGTTGGTCATACTATGTACGTATCCCATGAATCTAACAACTTCTCGAATATCTCCTCACACCGAGCGATTCAGCTCGAGCTGCGAAATCTTGTTGCTTTGCGCCACAGCTGTCAAGTTGTAGTATCCGAGCTCTAACGCCGAGGAGAAGAATAATCACGGCCTCGTAAGTATTTTTCCCCCGTCGCAATTACGGCGATGAGGCAAAGTGGTGTCAGGGTCTAAGACCGAGTTTGTCTCGTTCCGGTGAAGCAGTGCTCCCGCCTTTTAGCCGCATGGAGAAACGTTAGCCTGGATGAGATGTTGAAGCGAGGACGAGGTAAGATGTCAATGGTAGCTCCAATGGCAGCTCCAGGTATATCGCATATCTCAACGTAGCATTTCACAGTTTCCACATGGCTGACTAGCTTGATTAGTATAAGGTGTCGTAAATGTTCCTTGGAGTACGAGTCGGTCACATGTCAGCCCTTTTTTTTCTCGGGCCGATCATGTTGAATAGTAATCACAGCATGCTTCCCTGCCACTGCGGTCCGCAGGGTTGCCTACCGGCACACAGCATCACCCGGTATGGCGATTTCGAGTGGTTAACCCGAAGCACCGATAGATCCCAAGACTATCTCTGGCTCGCACCGCGGCATGGAGGTCACTGGCTGCCGGTCCTGCGGAAAGATTGTTGCCCCGATTCCAGCGCAATGGATGCCTGCTTATTGCTATTTACGGGAAAACTACTACAAAGGCAGGTTCCTATCGACGTAGAAGCATATGATCAAGTGTTAAGCTGGAGCCTGTCGTTCTCGCAAGCTCTGATTGATGAGATTACGTCTGAATGGATGTGTGGTTCCAACGAGATACTCTCTACCACTTATGGGTTAGTATCGTATGATTGGATCAGTAGAATAGCAATAGGCCGGTCCGTTCTTCGCCTGCCAAGAGATCGAATGTCCTCAAATATAATGAAGGCCTAATCCTCGAAGATCTGAGGTGGAAAATTGAGTTCCTTTCCCAGTTCTGATTGCCATCTCATCACCGACCCATATCTTTGCAGCTTTCAAGGCTCAAAGGGCAAGATCAATAAATCTCTTTCCAAGATGCGTTCCGCCTGGAGAGATGACAAGGATCAATGGACGGTCGCACATCATCTCATGAATCACATCTATCCGATGTCCAAGACTGAAGCACCGCCTCCAGTTTTCAGCAAAAAGGATCCCGTGCCGGTTCTGGCGACGTGGACCGTGAATCGATTCGTCGTGCTGTTCGCCGCATGGCCGATGGTCCTTCAACATCTGCTGTTGTATTTCTACAATGCGAAGCTAGACTTCCCGGCAGCATTGGCTTTGTACACGCTCGCATGGGTGGTGAATGCTCGCCACGAGTTGCAACTCCTCCGTCGAATCGGCAAACGGTGAGTACTATTGACCCCTCCGAGGGTCATCATCGTCACGACGAAGACGACTGCTGACAGTTGTTCCTTCAGCACGGGGTATCTCGACGGAGACAAGCACGCTCGGGATGACGTCCCCACCGACGGCGTCTGGAAGACTTTGATCTCACTGGTCTTCGCCCTCACCATCCGACCGCTGTACACCCTCGCAATAGCCTACAACACGGCCGACTCGCCCTGGCCGACCGTCTTCCTTCCTCTGGAGCTGTGCCTCTACTCCATCATCCTCGACCTCTTCTTCTACTCCTACCACCGCGCCTGCCACGAGATCGAGCCCCTCTGGCAATACCACCGCACCCACCACCTGACCAAACACCCGAACCCGACCCTGACGGGCTACTCCGACGCCGCGCAGGAGCTGATCGAGCAGGTCCTGATCCCGATCGCCACCTATGCGACCCTCAAGCACGGCGCCGGCCTGCCCATGAACTTCTACGACTGGTGGATCTGCCACCAGACCGTCATCTTCACCGAGATCCTCGGCCACAGCGGCCTGCGCGTCTTCGCCACCATCCCGGGGGTCTCGTCGTTCGTGCTCGCGCCGTTCGAGTGCGAGTTGACGGTCGAGGATCATGATCTCCACCATCGCCATGGCTGGAGGAAGAGCCATAACTATGGAAAGCAGACCCGGCTGTGGGACAGGATATTCGGCACGTGTGAGGAGCGGCAGGAAGTGGCCAATGCCAACATTGATTGGAATCATCAAATCCCGTTCCCGGTCTTCTAGTGGAAGGACATCACTAACCAGTCTGACCAGAATCCTGCCCAGCACACCCGTATTCTCATCAGGGATTGACAGAAAAGGCATTCAGATTATGCAATATCGCACAAATACATTTTTCATTCGAGCTCGCTCTGTCTCTCTTCTCTTCTGTCTTCGCTGCTATGCTTCTCGCTGTCAGGCGACGCGAAGAAGCTCTGATCCCGGACGACCTCTCAGGCCAGTCCCATTAATCCCCATCGCACGCACAAAGCCACCTCTCCTCACTCACGCCTTCGACTCGTCGGTTGTCGACGCCTGCCCACTGCCTCCAGCGGCAGCGGAAGCAGACTCCGTGAACAAACGCCGGAAATCCGCATTACTTCTCGCTGCGCCGTCCGTCGCATTTGACGAATTTCCCGAGGAAGAGGTCTCGCCAGGAGCAGCAACCGCATGGCTGCCACCACGCTTGACCCCCAACCCACCTCTCCTTCCACTACCCACAGCACCGCCGACGCCCGACCGATGCACGACCGACGTCGGCACCATCGCCAACGGATTACTCTTCTTCTTCTTTTCCTTCCCCTCATCTTCCTCCTTGACAATGTTCGTCGTCGTCTTCTTCCCCTTCTTCCTCTCCAACAACTCGCCCACATCACCCGTGCGCACCCCTTCGCCCAGCGCTCCGACATCCACCCCCTGCCGGACATTGAACGCCGCCTTCACATCCGCAAACTCCACGATCGCGCCGCGGATGTCCCGGCGCATCTGGATCTTGACGATGGCGCCGAACTTCTCGAGCGCGGCGCGCACGCGCGCGTCGTGGACCGTGTCCGGCAGGTCGAAGACGGCGACTTTGCGCTCGCGGACCGTCTTGTAGGAATCCTCTGCGGCGGCGGGGCCGGGGTTGTGGGAAGAGGTCATCGAGACGTCCGAGCCCCGACGCGCATGATCGTGCTTCTCGTCCGGCTGCTGCTTGACGATGATGTCTTGCCGGTGCATGCGCTCGAGCGGCGGCGCCTGGCCCTTCGGGCTCGAGATCTGCACATTGAGGACGCGCTCGCGGAAGGGTTTGAGGTGGGCTTCAATAACCGCGACGCGGGCCTGCTCGGTCGTGGCGTAGACGAAGAAGCCCGTGCCTGTGAGCTGGCCGCTGACGTTCTTGAGCAGGTGCACAGACTCGAGCTCTCCGTAGCCCGCAAAGAATGCGCGAATCTCCTCTTCGGAGGCTTTCCGATCGAGGTTCTTAACGATGACCTCACGGCCCTCATTCTGCGGCCCGCTTCGCGGCTTGCGTTTGGCGGCAGCCGGGTCCGACAGCTGCGCCGTCAGCGTGTGCAGGCCGTCGAGCTTCTTGCCATCCATAGCGGCCGAGGCGGCGCGCGCCTGGTCCGCGGTAAGGAACGTGACGTAGCAGAACCGCCGACGCGCATTGAGGTTCAGCGAGGGGAAGCGCACGCTGACAATCTCGCCGTAATGCTTGAAGAGCCCGCGAATCGTCGCCTCGTCGTACTCGGCCGGGTAGTTGCAGGCGTACAGCACGTTCTGCCCGCTGTGGTGGATGTGCACCTCCTGGCCGCGCAGCGGCTTGCCTTCGCGAATGCTGGCGGATGCGGCGTCCTCGTGTGATTCGAATTCCACTGTCGCCGAGGTCGTCGCGTCGCCGTTGTCTTTACTGTCTGCAGGGAGGATGTGCACGGCAAGAATCGCGCCGAAGCCATGGAAGAAGTCTTGGAGCTCCTTCTCCGTGACGTCGGCAGGCAGGTTCGTAACAGTGACGGTGTTGTGCTCGCGATCGCGTTTCCCCTGGTCTTCTGCGCCGTCTTGCTGTCCAACCTTGGACTTTTTATGATATTCCCCACTGCCATTCGTCAATCCGACTTCTTCATCCTCTCGCTTCCGCTTCTCGCCAACGCTCGTCGGCGTGCCGGCCTGCGCGGCCGCGGCAACTTCCGCAGCCTGCTGTCGCGCCTGCTGCTCCGCCACCTCTCGCGCCGCGCGCTCAGCCTTCTCCGCCTGCCGAGCCAATCGCTGCGTGAACTCCCGTGACTCGACCAGTCCCTGTTGGAGGTTATCCGCGGATTCGTGCTGTTGAAAGTGATAGAGGTACAGTTCCAGAACACTCGCGGGCAAGTCGAGGTCGCGCTGACTCAACGCCTTCTGCACGACAGCCGTCGCGCGTCTTGGTCCGTTCGCGCGCGTCTCGACACGGTGCTTCTCGTTTCCGACCTCGAGACCCCACGAGTAGAGCTCCCAATTGTAGTACTTGTTCCAGAAGTCGTACGATCGCGCGTACAGCGGCTGCTCGGCGAGCGACTCGTACTTTGCGCGCGCCTCGTCCGCACGGCGTGACTCCGTATAGAATTTGATTTGCACCTGCTCGAGTCGGAACAGGGGGTCGCCCTGGAACTCTTTCCCGTAGATTCGTTTCCCAGCCTGCGTGATATCCTCAAGCGCGGACATGATACCGAATTCGGCGGTATCGCGGGCGTCTTCGAGATTGACACGCGAGAAGGCGTGTCGCCGCAAGTAGCTGCACCATTGCTGCAGCATCTTGACCATTTCCTCCATGCCGCCGAGGTCGAGCAGGCCGGAGTTGGTGGCGCGGTGCTTGATCGCCTCGATCTCGTCGCGGCTGCGGCGCTCGACATCCGCACGCAGGATTCGTCGTGACCAGAGATCACCGGACCCGGGACAGTGGCGCGTCGCGCGCTCGATCAGCGGCATCAGGGACAGGCTATCGGCGCCGGGGCTTGTGAGCGCGTAGTCGACGTAGTCGAGCCACCAGTTAGTCTCGGTAGGGAAGCGCAACAAGGCGCGGTCGTATGCAGCGCAGCGTAAATCATGGTAGAAAGGTCCTCGAGGTTTGCGGAACTTCTCGGCCTTGATGAAAGCGTCGAAGGCGGCGTGGATGACGTTTGAATCGCCCGTCTGGAGCGCCTTTTGCAGCGCAAACTCGTCCTGCTCGCGCAGCGCCATCTCACGCTTTGCGGGCTCCGACAGCTGTTGTGCGTGCGCCATGACAGCCTCCCAGTCGAGGCTCGGGATCTTGGAGATTGCGGAGAAGTAGGCCTGTTCAGTGCCGGCGGAGTCCGCGTGAGGCACCTGCAGACGCTGCACGAAGAAGATACGCAACCGTTCGAGATCGTCGGCGGTGGGCGCGGCGGGGAAGTCGGCCATGACGAGCGCCGCGTACCGCGTCCAGAGCAGGTGGCTCTCATCGATGCGCCACTTCGTCGCCGCCGTCGCCTGCTCAAAAACCGTGCGAAGGGCATCCTTGGTGAAGAGCTCCTTGCATTCGGATTTGCTCTCCGCATCCCAGCCGCGCTGATCTGATCCTTCCAGGTCAAAGCAGGCACGATAATTTGACTCCATCCATTCGGCATATGCCGCCCAGAGCTTCGTCGACACGGGCTCGTCCAGCACGGCTTTCTGGAAAAGCTCCGTCACAGTCATACGTTCCTCTGTTGAGCTTGCGAGCAGAGCCTCGTCTGAAAGCCAGTCGTGCCAGATGTCTTCGCCGACTGCAAACCGGGAGTCCATCGCCTCGCGTGCCTGCCGCATCTCGGAGAGTAAGGCGTACTTGCGGGGATCCACACCCTCGCTGTCGTAGATGTGCGCACGAAAGCCCTTATGCAGGAGGTTGACGAGTTCAACATGGTAGTTGTAAGCGTAAGAGTTCTCGCGCAGGATGTTGAGAAGTTCCGTGACCGTCTTCGACTCGGCCTCCGTTAGCGCCGACGAGGAGAAGGTACGCGGCGGTGGGGTCGGCGCCGGCGCGTCGGCCATGGTGAGGTCGGCCACAGATTGCCGAACACCACCGCGCGAGGGAGGCGTATGTGCTCCGAGCGGTGACGGCAGAGGCGAAGGACGTTTCTCTGCACGTTCGGACTTCCGCACGTTGTTGGCGGAGAAGGTGCGCGCTGCTTGCTGGCGATGCTTCGGTGAAGCCAAGGCTGCTGACACGTGATTAGTCTCCATCTCCATAGCCTCGAGATGAAAATCTGCACCACCGGTCACAAACTTACCTGACGTGTTCTCCATCTGCGGAGTCGATGAAGGACGGTGCGCGACCGAAGGCCGATGATGCACCTGGGCATTGCCGGTGGATTTGGATGACGGCTCCGGATTGCTGGTCGGCTGGGCAGGTGGTCGGTACTGCTTGAATTGTGGCGACACGGTGGCGGAAGAGGAAGGAGCGCTCGTCTCGTAGTTGTAGCGCCTGCTACTGCTGCTTGCTCCCGGTGGGGTGCCAAAGGGTCCCGATGGTGCGACAGGAGCTGCTGCGGCAGCGTGCTGCGGCGTCGGCGACACTGTCGCATGGTCCGATGAATGTGAGATGACCTGATTCAGACTCGAAGGGGAATGCCGCGAGCCGGGCGGCGTCGGTCGTTGTCGTCCGGCGGGAGCGTATTGCTGTTGCTGTTGCGGTGCAGCATGGCGCTGCGGTGACCGCGGTGCATAAACAGACTGATACCCATGCGGCGGCGGCGGTGGTGCTTGTTGTTGTTGTTGTTGCTCGTGACCCGGCGCCGGATATTGATAATTCTGATGCGGCGGCGCGCGCGAATGCGGCTGCGAATGCGCGGCGGGATGTGACGGATATGATGCGTAGGTTGAGGGCGCCGCGGCGGCAGGCGTCGATTGATATGCCGAATATTGTTGTGCCGATGGCCCTGCGTTCCCCGTCGGCGGCGCCGCAGGAGGAGGATGGCGCGCCTTCTCGCCGCCGTTGTCGGGCGACAGCAGCGCGTTGATATTCATCCTGATGGGATTCCCTTCCTCAATTCCGTATCCCGCTCCCTCGCTTGCGAATGCACAAGCAACGTAAGTTAAAAGGGAAAGAACAGGCGGGCGTTGTTGATTTTCTACCCGTCGTTGCACTGGAAGTTCGAGCTCTCACATCAGCCGAGATGATATCCAGAACGGCGGCATGTGGCCCTGATTCACGGTGTTTCCCGGGCGGCGGCTGCCACGTGCAGGAAGGACAGAAATCCGCTTGCAGCTGCAGGTTCAGGGCGAGAGGGAGGGTGGAAAGATCCGACACACGCACACACGGCACACGGCAGAGAGAGGGAAAGCTTGCAGTGTGGGAGAAATTGTCGAACGCGGTCTAGAAAACGGGGCTCAATCCGTCCTCCGAAACGGCTTTGGGTGAAAAAGGGCAAATCTCTCCCCACGTAATCTCGCGACTCCAGATAACAATAAAAGCTGGCAATCAGAGGCGATGCTGATGGCAGGGCAAAGATGTGTTCTCTGGATCAGGTGAGAAAGCTGCGCGACCGAGGATGAGTGATGGCGCGGGTAGGAGGACAGCGAGCTGGTCTGTCTCGGCGTGCGTCGTTGCAGCGTGGCACCAAGCCGGACCGAGTGGTGGTGGAGGCACGGCGCACGGCGATCATCCAGATGTGTACGTGGTTGTAGGTCGGCAGGATTGGGGGGACTGTGCAGTACAGCTGTACAAGCGACGCTCCCACACAGTCACAGAAAGAAACACCGCGGTGGAGGAGACGCCGGATGAGGAGGACCGGGCGAGCAGCAACAATGAAAGCATTCGTGCTCAGCTGGGGCCGGCGATCCTCACTGAACAGGCGGTTCTAGCCCCGGCCGACCGAAGCCCACGCTTGCACGACTTGATGCGCACTCCGCCGCCTTGGGCTTGCTTGAGCTCCACCTGCACCCCGGGACCCGCCCGACCGCAAGCCTCTGCTGACTCACTAGGCGACTCCCGTCCACCTGAAATCCGAACCGAACGCCAGGCATGATGGTCCTGCTTCAGCCCACAATCCTTCCTGCCGGGAGGATTCAGACCGGGGCGTAACAGAATTTTGGTGGATGTACATCTTTCAACAGCAGCGCCGGTGAGGTATCGCATGGTGATACACGGTCGTACATCCCCCGGTGCTTGTCCGCGATGCATCTACTGGCTAAGAAAAGCCCTATCTGTCGAATAGGCCAAACCTACTGCACTGCTTACGTGCGCCCGGTGTTCAGCTCGACTGACCATTTTCGACGCCTGGTCAGCCAAGTCTGCGGTTTGCCGAAGTGGCGCAAAAGGTGCGCGACAACAGTAGGCATGCTTTTAGCAGCCGAATGTCGTGGCACGCTGACAGGACTGAGTGGGATTCGAGGCTGAATGTTCCTTCGTCGCAGCTTGGCACAGCACGCGCTCGGAAGTATGCGATAATGAAGCTTTGTTGTGCCAAAATGTCACGAATACATCGATACGATCGGTGGGCGATCGTCGTGGTTGTCGCACTGGGTATAACGAGGAAAGGCAGCTTGGCGTAGCTCATCACGTATGATTATGGAGTCGCATTGAGTAACCGCATTCGGGCAATCCTACAGGACGCCTGCGTGCCCGTCACGCGGCGCCGGGGTACGGGAATGCATCGAGAACGGGGTTCAGCTCAGAGGTATCTTTATGCAGGTCTCTTCGTTCCGCACCTTGGACTCTTCCCAAAGGAGATGCTTCCGATGTGCTCTCAGCGGCAGCACCCGCGTCGCTGACTTCGCCGAAGAATTCCAGTCACGTGCTCGACGTTTCTCCAATGCTGCACTCCTGGTCTCGAGCAGCTTCAAACGAACTCCATCATCGTCGGCGGTGATCATCACCGTCCCGCCCACCATGGCCACATCATCACGGCATCTCGCCCGGAGCTGCACGGGCAGACTCTACACGGCGCCAACAGCACTCCCCTACCGGCCGGCCCTGACCCACCACCAACAAATCCGGCATGCCTCCGGCAAAGACGACGCCGACGCAACCTCCAAAATCGCCAACCCGATTCTGGAAGAATTCCAACGCAAGCAGGCCCTCCAGAACGCCACCTTAGGAGCCCAGGGCCGGACCGACGCTCTCCGCCAACAACAGGAACTGCAACAGTCCCTGCCCGTCGGCGACATCGACCGGTCATCCATCTTCGAGGACTACCGCGTCGACGCGAAGCAGCGGGATGACGACCTAAGGGCAAGTGCTGCCGCTGACTCCGCAGCGCCCTTCCGTGCGAAGCAACAGCTCGAGCCCGCCCTGCTATTGCCCAAGCTTGACCCCACCCCGCGAGCCCGCGAGCGGTGGGAACGGAGAAAAGTGGTGCAGCTGATCAAGAAAGGCGGCCGCTTGAGTCGCACCGAGTGGATCAAGCGCTCGGAGCGCGAACACACGGTCAAGAGCCACAACATGAAGACCTCGGTCAAGAAGCTCGGCATGCTGGCGCGCCAGATCGCCGGCAAGACGGTCGACGACGCCATCACGCAGATGCGCTTCAGCAAGAAGGGCGTGGCGCAGGAGGTGCTGGCGCAGCTGATCGCCGCCCGGGACGAGGCGATCGTCGCGCGGGGCATGGGGCTGGGCGCGCTCAAGGAGACGCCGCCGGTCAAAACACCCGGGAAGGCGGACAAGGCCGGGTTCCGGCCCCTCGACATCCAGCTCAAGGACGGCTCGCGCCACACGGTGACCGACCCCGCCGCGATCTACATCGACCAGGCCTGGGTCGGCCGGGGCCCGTACGGCAAACTGCCGGACTTCCGCGCCCGCGGCCGCGTCTTCCTCATGCGCACCCCGTGGACCAGCCTCAGCGTCGTGCTCAAGGAGGAGGCGACGCGGATTCGGGAGTGGCGGGACCGCGAGGCGCGCCGCGCGAAGAGGCGGGCGGGTAACAAGGTCTGGCAGCAGTTGCCCGATCGGCCGTTGCGGAATCCGAGGGCGTGGTATAGTTGGTAGAGGGATGGAGTGGGTGTAAAAAGAAGAAGGGCTGTCGCTGTACTCGAGAGGAGGGGATCAAAAGACGACCAAGAGGGATTCCTTGTGTATTATTAGCAGCAGCATTTCTCCGGGGCTCTTGCATGGGGAAACGATGCTTTCCGCGTTTCGAGCCGCGTTATGAACAAAAACTCGTCTTCACCGTCACCATCACGAGCGTGTCTTGATGCTGGTGGCCAAGCTGCCACGCTTTCATACGGCTGGCTAGCGATTGGCACAGCATCATGGCAGCGAGGAAATCATGTATTGCCCAGATGAAATGCAACTGTGCATGGGCGTCCATCGCCACAAGATAACAAATCTCAAACCGGGTGTTATCGAGCGGTTGCTGTGTGCATGCGCAATCAATCAACCCTGTCCCAATGGCCACAACGATCGAATATTGGGTTTGCGGAAAATCAATGAGGTGGGAGCCCAACTGAAGAAGTTTCAAGAAGTACGAGAGCGATCTACACAGTCCAATCTCCAGCTTGGTCTTTCCAGCGATGGCACAGTTGCGCGATGAGAGCATCTGCTGCCAACTTTGTTCTATCCTTGTCTTTGCCTTTGCAGACCGATCAGTTCGCCGTAAGCCACGAACCGATAGAACAGGCCAATAATGAGCAGCATGCTGTATCACAGTCAGCAAAAGTCTCCACGAACACATTCGAAGACTGACGCGTAATCAAGCCCGGGTTGTCCGATCGTATAGCCTGTCAATTCTGCGGCGAGTGGCACGTTATAGAGGTAAGAAAGTGGTACGGTATGCTGGTCGAAATAGGCTTCGGTGACCCAGGTCTGAGGCGTCGGTTAGCAAACGGCATTCTTGAGAATCCAGAGGAGCCATACCCCGGGAAACATGCGCCAGAACCACTCCAGATGCCACTCCTTGACATCCGCCAGCGTCGGCCCGTATCCGCTGAATACACCGGTAATGAGGCAAACGATCATCGCCAGCAATGGTCCGTCTTCACGTCGCGCAGCTACAGCCACGCATGCCGCCAATCCGTAGATGCCTTCGTCGGTCAGTCTTCAATCTAGAGGAGAACAAGTGCCAGACTTGTTCAGAAGGCAGGATCCCACTCACAAAAGAAGTACAGCAAATTGGCAGTGTAGAGCGAACCGAAAGATATCAAAGGCGTGCTGAGCAAGGTATAGAACACAGTGAAATGAAGCGAGCTGAGCGCCATCCTGGGGATCGTGGAGACAACCTTGCCGGTGTAGTACGCGGATCGACTGTGACCAGAGCTGGCCTCTCTCCAGTAGGTCAACTCTGAAAGGTGGACACATTAGCATTGCAACATCTTGGAATGCTCGGATCAACTTACTCTCTTCGCCGAAAACTTTCACTGCAGCCGGTGCGGCGGCCAGTCCTAGAACGATGTCAGCTCCTGGGACCGACGTTATCTGACGTGCAATGTTTGCTCACCTATGGCCAAACTACAGAACATTCCCAACTGCGGGACCAAGGAGGTGTTCGATGTGCTTGACAGGAGGGCGAAGGTTCCTTGGTACACGCCTTGGAACAATCGCCCCTTGTAGTTGTACACGCAAAGTCCAATCAGAAGTCCTGCAGTCGAAGAAACCTTGAGCTCGAGCATCAAGCTCAAAGTCTGGCGGCTCTGTTGACGAAGCGCGCGGAGGAAACAGAGCCAGAATTGTCGCAGCCATGATGCTCCCCGACGACCGGAAGCCTCGACGAGCATATTCGCTGACGGGGACAGCGAAGGTGTCAAAGATACATCAACGCTGCTTGTAGTCATGCCTTTGTCTAACGGGGTAGAGGCTTGCTTCCAGCTTTGAATTAAGCTCTCAACGGTACCATCGGATCGAGTTGTGTTGGCGACGATCTCCCCGTCGGTCGCCAGATACTTCCCACCGTGGCCGGCAACAATGTCTATGATAGCGTCGGCAGGGTTGCAGCGCGCAGGGATCTGGAATCCGAGCTTCTGGAAGTGAGAGGACGCCGCATCAGCAGGTCCAACGTAGACCTGAGAGCCTTGCGACAGCAGCATCAATTGGTCGATCGAGTCGAAGATCTCGGTTCGTGGCTGATGAATGATACAGACGACAGTGATTCCCAGGTGCGTCAGCTCGCGCAGCATCTGCACGATGGAGAGTGCGGATGTTGCATCGAGGCCGGAGGTCGGCTCGTCAAGGACTAAGCACATCGGCGCTGCTGCGAGCTCGATGCCGATACTGACGCGTTTGCGTTGGCCACCAGAGATACGAGGTTTAATGACATCCCCAACAAGGTTGTCGCGAACGACCCATAGTCCGAGGCATCGGAGCAAAAGATCTACATGAGTAGCTATCTCCGACGATGTCCAACTTCTCGGCAGGCGGACCTGAGCTGAGTGCATGATGTTCTCCCTCACTGTGAGCTCGGGCAGTACCACGTCGTCCTGTGGAACAAAGCCAATTGACTTCTTGAGCCTGAGTTTCACGATGTCAGCAAATATTTCAAGTTGTGTTGATTGGGAGTCAACATACGAGACTGCCGAGTCGTTAAAGCCGGAAGCGAGTACTTTCCCGGAAGTCGCCTTCATCTTCCCCGTGAGAACGTTCACGAATGTGGACTTTCCAGCTCCAGAGGCGCCCATAATGCCCCATAGCTGACCAGCGCCAATGGAACAATTGATATCAGTCAGCAAGACCTTGTGCGAATCAGGAAAGACCAGGGAGACGTCCTGGAACTCGAAGCTTAGACCCAGTTCACTGGTCCCAACACAGCGTTGTACCGATTGGACGAATGCTGAGAGATCTTCGCTGCTCGAATCTTGAACCTTCTTGAGCTCCTGCGACTCCAGTGAACTTTGGTCCGAAAGTACCTCACGATGTCGACTCTCGCCATATTTTCGAATCAGGCGAAGGATCGGAGCACGGAATATGTAAAGGGCCAACGCGATATCGATCAACACGGCGATAAGCAGTCCCAAAAGTCGGAATTGTCGTATGCTTCCAGCAGGGCAATAAGCCAGAACATCACAGCGCCATGGCTCGTAAGACCCTAGAGGACAGAAGTTGCCAGACGGACAAATGTATTGCTGCTTCCCACCAGCTGGGCAGTAACTTCCTGCTGGACAAACTACAGGCTCGTATAAGCCTTGTGCGTCGGGACATATGTTGTAATGCAGCTGGAGGCGCTGGATCTGGCAGTGAACGGTCGGCTGGCAGTATTCTGGAGGATGGGCATTGCTGTTGTTTGGGCCTGGTGCCAGACCGTCAATCACTCGTGATCCAATCAAATGCTTCCATAGACTCACAAAAGAATCCCAGGTCACAGGTGTCGCCAATGGCTAGCTGCACGGCCGTACCGTCGGACAGGCAGGTCGACATGGTGACAACAGACACAATCGTGTTGAATGGAGCCTGGCGAAGCCAACGTACTCGGAGAATGTCTACGACTTATAAACATTCCGGACCATCCGGGAAATTATGCGAGAGCGACCGCTTCAACGCAGACGATCAAACATGATCTGTTGGTGGAAGCAGATCGGTAGCGCCTCCGACTCATTTGATTGGGACCCGATCTGCAACATTTAACGGGGACCCATGTGGTGCAGAGATGGTGAAGCCACAGCCAGACATGGCTCCCATGCCATCTAGTCGTGCCGCATGTTGATACGTGAACTGCCATGGAAGCTGCGATGTGGCACAGCGCAACGGCGTCGCCAGGGCCGTGGTAACAGCTGATACGTGCCGCTGAGGCTGGGCCTAGAATTCCTTATCACTGCTGAGCCGCATTTTCTTTCCCTCATGGTCGCCATGAAATTATTTTGGTCCTACGCTGCCGACTTGATTGTCGTTGAACTCAGGTATTCTTGGTATGTGATTTGGTAATTGTGCTGGCCTGATCGAAGGTGCGTTGTGAAGCTTCACCATGAGCTTGCGCCCCGGGACCTCCGACACAATTTGTTCCCATGCACGCCACGGCACACCTCTCCTCCCTGAACGTTAACACTCTACTCACACGTCGTGCTCGGAATATTTCAGAGCTGATAATATCTGTGAGCAAGGATTCTTGTGTGACGATGTGACGAGGCGGCGCAAGGAGGAAACAAACGTCGATGCTTGGTGGTTCGGCGGACCCCTGTTGGTCGGAACATGCTCCTAAACGACTGAGCCGCGCATGTCCTTCACACCTCCAACTCATGCTGCCTTTCAAGCACAGTGGTGATATGCGTTACTTACATCGTTGCTATGAGTTCCAAAGAACAATAGAAAACCCGCAGCTCTCGGGAAATAGGCTATATGAGACTTGACAGTATATTGTCTAGACGTCTGTTGACCGACTGTCTCCATATCTCAATGAGACGGACTTCGCAACGACTATCAGCATCCCACGCTGAGCGTCGCAGCCATCACATGTCTGTGGCGCTGGGCCACCACGCCTGTCTGGACTGCATGGAGGGTGCTGCTCGTCATTTACACTAACAGCCGCAGAACCCGTTCAACGCAGATGAGCGGCACATATCCCGACCACTCCCCAGCACAAGATTGGACGCAAAGGCAACATCGTAGCATCCATGAACTACTGACATGCAGCACCTGAAGCACGCACTTGTGCCGAGGCTATTGGTCGACGCTCGCAAATTTCGATGCAGTCTATGTGCTGGGAAACGTCCCAGACGCTCCTTGTCATCCAACCAAGTTGACCAAAGCATTGCAAATCACGGCCCAGAATCTTGCTGCCCGGGAGGACCAACATCATTAGAAAGATTTCTGCCGTTGTTCCCACTTTCCCGTCATACATGTGCTCCCAAACAATACTCGGCACCGCGCGCTCTCCACGATATTATCCGTATCGCCCATGACGTCCCCCCAGTCGTTCCCGTCGGCCGACGAGCCGAGCCCATTCGCCTTGTCCACCTCGCTCCAGTACCCCGCCTCATGCGGCGGCATGTACTGATGCATGAGCTCCGGCTGCACCGTGAGCACCCGCAACGTTTGCCGCGCACACGCCTCGTTCAGGCGGATATCGAACGCCTGATTGACGCCGCCGGTACCGGCCCACGCGAGCACGTTCCGCGCCCCCGCGGCCGTCAGCGCGTACGCGAACGTGCAGACCGGCCCGACACCGTGCTGCACCAACCGCCGGCCGTCGGCGAAGTTGTTCAGCGAGTCCTTCGTCCAGCCGGTGTAGTCGGCATGCTGGGGGACCGTCGGGTCTGCGTACTCGACGCGCACGGTGTCGGGATCCGTGTACTCACCGCAGTGGCCCAGCCACAGGATGTCCCACTCGCGGCCGTAGGGACTGGTGTCGTTGGCGGGCACCGCGGTGAGGTTGCGCACGGCGTCGGAGATGAGCGCGATCTGGCGCTTGCGCAGGGCGACATCCCAGTCGACGTCGTCCTCCACGATGAGCGTCGTGTCGTAGCCGCTGTAGACGACGTGTTTGATGAGGTCGAGATGCGCAAGCCACGCCCGCGAGGCACCGGGGTTTGGGTATGCCGCGGCAGTGGAGTCGTTCTGGCCAATTCCCCTGAAGGCTTCGGCGACTTGTGGTGACACGGGAACGTGCGGCGGGATCTCAATGTCAAGGCCAGTGTACTTGGCCGCAGCTAGTAGACCGCGGGTTCGCCAGCTCGGACCCGTGGACAGAGCGAGGATCTTTTGGAAGCCCAAGGTGCGATTGGTGGCAGCATGCTGCGGTATATCTGTGCTTGGTTGTGAAATCCCGGTCCGGAAGAGGGCAGACCTCGGACCAGGCGATAACAGATAGACTATCCATAAGCCGAGAAATAAGACCACTGCGCAGGCACAGCTGATTGTCGACTTGGAAGGATTCTTCATGTCATCATCAGTACGTCCGAGATGGTCGGTGGTTGGAGCGATCTGCCAGCGATGTAGAGAGGCTGGATCAGAAGGTCGTATCTGTGATCGGATTCGTGTGAGTAGAAACATTGCAGCATGTTCTCAGTAGTGAAGAATGATTGTCGAATTTCAACCTTGTCATTTATCCATCTTCCGAAGACAACTGTTGTAGCTGCGCAAGGGAGGCACAGTCTAGGTTATGAGAATGTATGCCTAGCTTTGGGCTCAGCACATTGTGTTATGTGACAAGCTGAAAATAGGTTTCGCAATCGACTGTGCCGCTGTCTATCGACCGCCCAAGTGTCCGGCACGTTGCGAAGGCGGCACCGCTTGCACATTTCCCATCCTTGGACCAATGGTATAATTGCGCGTAAATGTCTTGAAACCGAAGAGAGAATCGGTCATCAAGTGCGGTCCCGACAACTTAGGCGTGGCGTTGATTGCCGATAGCAGCGCTCAGTTGCGTGCAACGACAACGTATCCGCGCACTATACCTGAACGTGCCCACCAGGCAAAGATCCATTTGGCAACATGATACGGCCCAATGCCTTTCCCGACTATTTTCAGCTGAGTATTCTGATGGTCGAGGAACCGAGTCAAAGGATCAAAGACGTCCTCGGATATGTCAACAAATGTAATATTTTCTGCTTCATAGCCGGCCGCGGTCAAGATTGTGTGGTATGCATTGCGTGTCATGAGATTGCTGTAAGGTGTCGAGGTCAAGAGGCATACTATGCGCAGGAGCAGGCGCGCGAAAAGTGAAGTCTTCTCCTCTCCACGGAGTAGATCAAACGCCATGAAAGAAGCTCCTACGTCGTGCGCCCTGAGCAGGAGCTCCGATCTAGAAGGGGAAAAGTGATACACTGTATCCAGGCCGAGTAGCCATGTGTCGCCTGGTCCTTGACAGAGATTGCGCACTGCGCGCAAGAGAGGTGCATCCCATGTTGTAGGTCGCGCTGCATCACCGCAGAAGATCTGAACATCACTGGAAGTCGAATCCTTGCCACCTCGGCCCAGGACGCCTTGAGCCTTGAGCCTGTGCTCCGCAAACGCAAACTGCTTCTTGCTGTTTGTGATACCCACATACTTTCCTACCGCGAGCTGAGGCGCGCCATCGGCTCGCGTCCCACGGAGAAGCTCGAGAGTTTGGTCACCACAGCCGAAGCCGACATCCAGCAAATTTATCGCACGACCTAGAACGCCGGCAGTAGCTAGAACCTCGTGCAGAAGCGAGATGCAGGCTCTAGGAAAGTCGATTGGATAGTCTTTCTGGTCCTTCCAGTATCCCATGTTCATCCACATGGTCGTGGGCGGAACTTGGAGATTCAGAATTGCATGGCTCAGCCCATACACCGGGACCGTTCTTTGCGCATTCTCGCTCGCGCGAGGTTGTCCATTTTGGCTTCGTCGCGTGAGCAGAACCACTGCCAATACAGCAAGGAAGCTCAAAAGGCAAGCTGTTGCAGAGGCATAGCTCGCCATGGCGAGAAATGTGTATTTCTCCGATGCGAAGACCAATGAAAGCAAGAGAGACTTTCTGAGCCCAGTGAATTCCGCCCAACGTGGATGACAAAAGTCGTTGACATGTCCATCATGCACGAGACAGTTGACAGCAGAACTCTACCAATCTCCTAACATGTTATCAAGCTCGATGATACAACCGTATCTCATAAGTTGCTCGTTGAGCCTAAATTCGTTTCTCATGCAATACATCAACAAATGCCGCCGACGCGCGTCTCTGGTTCGTCGCGGGGAGCGTCAGCCCAGATCCGGTGGTTCCGTGCATGGATCCTCCACTAAACTCTCCTATCCTTCCATATTTACAGTAGACTAACTTGTGCTTATAATACTACCGATGTCCTTCTCCATGGCACATCGACGTCGAAGGCTTCTGCAACGCGTGCGGCTGAAACTGCCGCGCCTTCTAATAATACCATGCCATCCCAGCACCACGCGCCCGTCAGGTACACCCCGTCTTGGCCGTTCGTCCATGTCGATGACTTTTCATTGCGACTCTGGCCACGTCCAGCATGTTCGAAAATCCGATCGACGACATGTTTGCTGGCGGGCGTTCGAAGCGTCCGTGTAAACGATGATGTCGACAAGCTCTCCGCCAGAATCGGACCTCCTCCGCAATTCGAGGACACGCAGATGCCGCCGCCGTGGTGATGGCTCGCATGCGTCCAGCCATCTGCCTTTCGCGAGGTGCAGAGATAGATGTTCTCGGCGCCGGCGCGTGACCGATCATCATGGGCGGCCGATCGATGGATCACAGTCGTGACTGCCTTGGTCGGGATGCAACCCAGCTGATCCCGCAGCGGCTCGTACACTGCTGCTGCTACGTTTGGCGGAACCGCGAGAATGACACGATCGAATATTAGATCATCTTCTCCGACAGCACCATTGCTCTGAACGGTAAGTTTGACCTTGGATCCCATGGGGACAACCCTCGTCACTGGAGATGATGTGTGGACCTCAAGACGATCCGCGAGATGCTCTTGTACCCTTTGGACACCCTCTGTGACGACGAGATGCTCTCCAAAGAGGATCGCTTTTCGATAATTGACGAGATCGCTGGCCGGAAAGTCCAGAAGCTCGCGATGCGAGCACGTCGCCACGGCGGAAATCAGTGGCAACAGGTAGAGGCCTGCGAACCTCTCCGGGATCCATATCCGCTGCAAGTACTCCTTCACGGATTCTGGAAGTCCGGTCGCGGTGGATCGTTGCGGCTCAACGAGGAAGCAGCAGAGCGTGAACCAGAAGTAGCAAATGGCGACGAATCCCAACTCCAGGAGATACTGGCCGATGCCAAGCCGAGGCGGCCGCGGAGGAGGGAACTGGTGATTGTTTGATGCATGCACGAAGTACGCATCGCCGGCTTGGTCATCGCTGAGCTGGCCTGATTGTTCGGTAAAGATGAATCGCAGATTCTGGGTGCGGCACTTGATCCCAAGGAAATCGTACATCGCCTTCAACTCGGGATAGTAGCCACTGGTGAGCGCTCTCATCGGGACATCGACGCGCGTCAAGTGGCCGTTGTCGCCCCGAACACTGACAGATGCTGAATCTAGTGAGAGTGCCGGGCCCTGATACTTGTCAGTATCGCTTGTAGTGATGACATTGATGTCAGACTTACACTTTCGAAGACGACGACCTCATAGCGTCTCCGAGCGTCTTGGTCTAAAAGATATGCTGCCATCAGACCTGCCATACCCGTGCCGACGACAGCCACCCGAAGCGACTTCTCGCTCCGCTCCATGGTGACGGTTTGCCTTCTCGGCAGGTGTGCTGTGTTCTTGCCTCCGCTGCTCGCTGGGTCGATGCGGAGTAGGTCGCGGGCGTGCCAAGTCCGCACACCCAACAATCGTTCTGTTCAGAATGTAGTATATCCAAACTTGAAGGATTTCGGATTCGTGTACACACGGTCAAAAGCACTGTCTCTCATGTGAAGATAGGCCCATTTTGCGCTGACTCGCCGTCCATCGCCTGAAGCTGGGGGGTCTTGGCGGGAATTTCCCATCTGCTGCGTTCTGTTGACTTTGTTAGCCGGATGCGGAGTACATCGCATCCGAAAGCGATCTTAGCCCTTCGCCACTTCGACCGCCTTTCACAATTATCACGCTGATTTGTGAACATCTCTCAACGAATTGGTTCTTTGTTCGTTACCGGGTAACCATGGTCGCACCGATCAGGGTTGGTATTGTCGGAGGAGGGTCAGTTTGCGCGAGTATAAGAACATTGGAGCGCCAAGGCTGATAACATTCTACAGGCCTGCTGGCATTGTAACGCTCAAGACACTTCTCGAGGCATCAACACCGGAGCAGCCAATCGAGGCACGGGTCTTCGAAGCGTAAGTGATCGCCCAGTCCTATATCCGCTGCACAAGGCTCACAAGTCTTCTAGCGAAGATCATGTCGGTGGCACGTTCAGATATCGCGCGTACGAGAACGCGGAGCTAGTCAGCTCGAAGCAATTGACTATGTTCTCGGACTATCGGCTGCCTTTGAGTGCTCCCGACCACGTCTCGTTGCCGAAATACGTCGAATATCTACGATCGTACATCGAGCATTTCAAGTTGTCGTCGCGCATCAATCTAGGTTGCCGAGTCACGAACATTGTTGGTCCGACGTCAGACGACAAGGCATCGGGATACCGGATTCATTACCAGAAGAGCACAAAGGGATCCTCCGAAGCACCTGCTGATGCAGTATACGAGTGCACTCACCTTGCGATATGTACCGGATTGCATGTAACGCCCAATGTGCCTCACATCCCAGGCATTGAGAACTTCAAGGGCGAATCCTTTCACTCGTCACAATATCAGTCTCGATCGCAACTAGAGGGCCAAGATGTCCTTATCTTGGGCTGCGGCGAGACCGCCATGGACATCGCATATGAGGCCATCAAGGGCTCGGCCAAGTCAGTCACGATGTGCTTCCGGACGGGCTTCCTGTCATTCCCGAAAGTCCTCAACCGCTTCAAAATCTTCGGGGCATCTGTCCACAATGGCACATTACCCATCGATGGACTCATCACGAACCTCTTCGAGACCGCGTACGTGCATCACAAGATCCGCGAGAGCCGTATGCGCTCCATCATCTCGGACAAAGTCATCAAGCGAGTCGTCTGGTTCTTGACCGGCACTCAGGAGGGTTGCAACCAGCATGTCGGCGCTCTCCCCAACGAGATCCTTGGTCGCTCCTATGTCTTCCTCAACAAATCACACCGAGCGATGGTATATATCAACAAGCCATTCAAAAAAGTCCATCCATTCCTGAAGATGATCGGGAACGAATATATTGATCCACCAGAAGATGCCAAGTCTGATCGATACGTCGATACCTGCACCTTCCCGGAATCGATCGATGAGACAGGCAGGGTGTTTTTCCACCCACGTCCCGACCGAAAAGACTGGCAGCGCCTGAAAAACAAGGCTGTCCGCCCGACCATGATCGTCTACTGCACCGGCTACAAGCAAGACTTCAACTGGATGGATCGAGCGTTACCTCGCGCCAACGAGGCCAACGTGCGCAACATCATCAAATCCGGACGGCCGGACATCGGCTTCATCGGCTTCGTGCGACCCGGCGTCGGCGCGATCCCGCCGATCGCCGAGCAGCAGGCGATGTGGTGGACGGCGTTGATCACAGGCCAGATGGCCGAGCCGCGGCACCCGGGCCACTACAAGCTGCTGACGCGCACCAACGCGCGCATCGAGTACGGCGTCGACTACAGCACGTACATGGCGGTGCTGGCGCAGGACTTCGGCGGCGCCCCGGGCCTGTGGGAGCTGTGGCGCGTGCATGGCTTCAAGGTCTTGATGATCTACTGCTTCGGCGCGTCGTTTGTGTCCTTCTACCGGCTGCTGGGGCCGTTCAAGAGCGATATGGCGCCGGAGGTGGCCAAGACGGAGTTGCTGGATACCATCATGCGCAGAGGTATCGGAGGGAATTTCTTCTTCGGTGTAGTCCCGATGGTCTTTTATGGTATCCTGAATCTGCTGGCATGGACGCTGGAAGCCATTGGTCTGCTCGGAAGTGAGAAGGCGACACCCGAGGTGGACGCCGTGCCTTGATACTTTTATGACATGTTATAGAAAATTATGATGAATATCGAGTGAATATATCGGGACTGCCTGGACCGTGCAGATTTGCCGAGTCGAACGATGATACAGTGCACAGATACCAGCTCGGCTGTCACGCGTGTCGCGCATCTGGCAGCGTGCACGGTCGGCTGGCTAGAAAACTGCCAACTGATGAGATCCCAGGCGTGGTGCCCGCAGCAGCAGCAAGAGACCCTGCAGGACAGCGAAGAGAACCGCATGCAGCCAGCAGGACGGGAAAAGGTCGGCTGCAAGCGTGGTGCACGGATGCGCGACAGGCGTCTGGTGGTCGGCACGATACGCCGGCCCGCCCTTGTCCTGGTCGCGTTCTAAGCGTTCTAAAATGGGGGGTGGGACTGCGCCGACGTCACCCAATTGCTAAGCGGCGGGTCCACACGACCGCTCCTCCAGCTGGTCTGAATGCAGTCAAAGATCGACACCTTTTGCGCATCGCATGCGAGCTGGAGGGTCAGGGGGTTGTCACGAGAATTTGTACGCGGATACGGAGGATGGGGGGCCCACTAGGTTCCTCCCTCTCGCGCGCCGTGTTGATGGCATTCCTCTCGCATCGGAGACTGTGTCAGGGTGGCTGCGTTTGGCGAACAGCTTGCGATCTATGGCGGTCAGCCACCGGGCTTCTTTGTTCCCACCGCCTCGTCACTCCCACCTCATGCCTTGGCCAGAGACCTGGGACAAGAGAGGAAGAGAGGCTCGTGACAAGTGTGCATCATCATGCGTCACGGGCAGGTACCACGGCAGGCAAGATTGGGGGGCTTTGCACCACTGACGGGCGCAGATTGCGATGCTGCAGCGCGAGAGCGACTGGACTGCGGCGCGAGTGCACGCACTATGTGCTCTGTGCTCTGAATCCTGAAACACATAAAAGGACAAACGGCTTTTTTGCGGAGCACACGAGAGAGTGATGGCGATAGCGCCGCGGTGGGGAGCGTTTCTCGATAATTGTCAGGGTCCTCCTGTGCGATGATTGGTGCGGCTGGTTGTGCACCCAGCGTCGACTGCCAGCAGTTTACCGAAAGAGGCGCGTGCTATAGCATCCATGAGCGATAGGCGATAGTATGGGCTTTCTTGCATTGAAAGTCAAAAGAATTGTAAGGCAAAGACCCCGATGAGATGCATTCATAGGGCAAGTAAGCTGTGCTGCTGCTAAGCTTGGAGGGGCGAGTAAAGTCGAGGTGGTGGTGGTGGTGGTCAGGCGCCACACGTGCATCGCGATCGTCGAGAGGTGATATGAGGGCGGCGACAAGGAGTTAAGTCGCGCAGGACTGCGCCGGCCACAAACCGGTACTTCATCGCGTGCTTGCCATTTTCTGATCACAATCCCGGCGATTGCCAAAGGTGCCCATCAATTCCTGATGCCGACGTTCGCTGTTCGCTGTCGGGATCCGAGCGCGTGGGTGGGCAGTGGTTCATGGCCCTTGGCGGCGGCGAGGAAGGGAGAGACACGGAAGGCTTTCCATTAGGCCCCACAGGGTAAACCCAAAGGGCTCGCCGGCATCTCGCATCGTTTGCACTAGGCTTGCTACCCTGCGACCCCTACAACGCCTAATTCATGCTAGCACGCCCAATAAGCAGTAGCAAAATCCGGCCGCGAAGGCGTTGTCTGTACGGAGTATGCTATAGTTCAGCAGAGGATCTAGTGGGCACGCGGCAGGACGATTCCGTGGTGACGGTCGCATGCTGTAATTCATGCGAGGCGATTGTCTTTCTTGCTGTTCTTCATCAACAACTCTCAGCACGCGTGGAGGGTTCCGTCAGTCTCGAAAGAGCCGGAGCTTGCGCCTCGAATCATCAGTTGCGGTGATCTCGCTTGGTGCCATCGCCTGACCCGCATTACCTCTCTACCGGGTCCTGCCCTGTGTTGTCGACCGCCACCAGCACGTCGCTTCCTTGTGGGCAATACCGCAGAATCGTCTAACACCCGGACGCCCTCGGCGCTGTTCAACCGTGACAACCTTACCAGTCAATTGCTAGTCGGGCCCTTCGACCCACTTCCGCCCTGACCAACAGCCCACCACACCGCGCGCCCGCCAACCCTTACCGGCGAAACCACCTCACTGTCCTTGGTGGCCGTGACTTCCTAGCAACTCCCCGAATCCTCTCCTGGCATCACGCCTCTTGCGTTTGTCGCGCAGACTCCCTACGACGCCTGGCTCCTCTTTGTCCTGCGGGCTTGGAATTCTTGGACATCTCATGAGGAGAGCTTCATAATCGCTTGGGCTGTTCGGGCGACTGCTCGCAGTCTTTGTGCGTGAAGCACTGCACTGCGCTGTCCCAGGATCTTGCCAAAGGCATCTTTGCGCTCTCCTGCGAGTCCCTCACTAACTTCCACATTCCTCGCATGCTATGCTGGCATAGCCTTGCGTCCTCCGCTCCCTGCATTCAATCATGCCGCAACCCGAAACCTCTGCGGCGATAGCCCGGATCATCTCCAACTTTGCCAAACAGTACCCAGCGCTCGAGGCCGACTCGTTCCCCGCGACGGCCATTTCGAACGGCATCAAAAGCAGCCAGATCACCCTACCGGGCGACGACACGATCGAGAAGCGCACGCTCGAGCGCGAGCTGAACGGCCTCGCCGCGCGGATTCAGTTCCTCGAAGCCAGAGCCCTGACGGGCACGAGCTCACTCCCCATCACACCCAACGAGCCACTCGCCTCCGCCTTCGCGCCCGATGCCTCGACCTCGCCGCGTGCTTCGGTCAGCGGGCACCGCAACCGGTCGGCATCATGGGTCAACACCATCTTCTCGAAGAACGACGGCGACCTCAACGCCCGGACCCTGACGACCGAGCAGTTCGCGCTGCTGCGGGACCACGTCAACGAGCAGGCGCGCCTGATCGAGAACCAGCGCGAGACGATCGAGCAGCTGGACCGGCGGATCACGATCCATGAGAGCACCGCCGACCACCTCAAGCAGGGCGAGTCGGTCGGCCAGCTGAAGAGAGAGATTGAGAAGAACACCCAGATCAATGCCACATATCAAAAGGTGCTCCGAGAAATCGGCACCATCATCACCGCTGTCGCGAATGGCGATCTCAGCAAGAAGGTCCTGATCCATGCAACCGAGAAGGATCCGGAGATCGCCAAGTTCAAACACACAATCAATAAAATGGTGGATCAGTTGCAGGAATTCGCCAGTCAGGTCACACAACTTGCGCGAGAAGTCGGCACGGAAGGTCGTCTTGGCGGACAGGCGAAGGTGCCGGGTGTAGCTGGTATCTGGGCCGATTTGACTGCAAATGGTAAGTTTGAAGAACAGCCAGTTATCCTTCTGATTATGTCTAACACTTCGCAGTCAACAGTATGGCCAAGAACTTGACCGACCAGGTTCGAGAAATCGCCAATGTCACCACCGCGGTCGCCCAAGGTGATCTCAGTCGCAAGATTGAGCGACCCGCAAAGGGTGAAATCCTACAGCTTCAGCAGACTATCAACGCCATGGTGGACCAGCTTCGAACATTTGCAACCGAAGTCACCAAGGTCGCCCGCGATGTCGGAACGGAGGGCGTGCTCGGTGGACAGGCACAAATTGAAGGCGTCCAGGGCATGTGGAACGATCTCACTGTCAACGTCAACGCCATGGCGAACAACCTTACGGCGCAAGTGCGCGACATCGCGGAGGTCACCACCGCCGTCGCCAAGGGTGATTTGACGCAGCAGGTGCGTGCGCAGTGCAAGGGTGAAATCCTAACACTCAAGGAGACGATCAACTCCATGGTGCAGCAACTGCGTGTGTTCGCGCACGAAGTCACGAAGATCGCCCGCGATGTCGGTACGGAAGGTCGACTCGGTGGCCAAGCGACCGTGCACGGCGTCGAGGGTACTTGGAAGGATCTGACGGACAACGTCAACGGCATGGCCATGAACCTCACCACTCACGTGCGTGAGATTGCCGCTGTGACCACGGCTGTGGCGCAGGGTGACCTGAGCAAGAAGGTCGAGGTCGAGGTGCAGGGTGAGATCCTGGAGCTGAAGAACACGATCAACTCCATGGTCGACCGACTCAGCCAGTTCGCATTCGAAGTGAGCAAAGTCGCGCGAGAGGTCGGTACCGAAGGCACCCTCGGCGGCCAGGCGGAGGTCGCCAACGTCAAGGGCAAATGGAAGGACTTGACAGACAACGTGAACACCATGGCCAATAACTTGACCAGTCAGGTGCGAAATATCTCGGATGTCACGCAAGCCATCGCCCGCGGTGACCTGCGCAAGAAGATCGAAGTCCACGCGCAGGGCGAGATTCAGACGCTGAAGGACACCATCAACGACATGGTGACGCGCCTGGACGGCTGGTCCATGAGCGTACAGCGCGTCGCCCGCGACGTCGGTGTCGACGGCAAGATGGGTGGGCAAGCCGAGGACCAGAATATCGACGGTCGCTGGAAGGACATCACGCGTGATGTCAACACGATGGCGCAGAACTTGACGTCGCAAGTGCGCGCGTTCGCCGACATCAGTAACGCCGCCATGAAGGGTGACTTCACCAAGATGATCAACGTCGAGGCCTCGGGTGAAATGAACGAGCTCAAGAACAAGATCAACCGCATGGTGGTCAACCTGCGCGAGAGTATCCAAAAGAACAACCAGGCCAGAGAGGCTGCCGAGTTGGCCAACAACACAAAGTCCGAGTTCTTGGCGAACATGTCGCACGAGATTCGTACGCCCATGAACGGCATCATTGGTATGACCCAGCTTACCCTGGACACCGAGCTCGAGGCCAATCAGAGAGACAACCTCAACACCGTCTTCACATTGGCCAACAGCTTATTAACGATCATCGACGACATTCTGGATATCTCCAAGATCGAGGCCAACCGCATGATTCTCGAGGAGGAGCCTTTCTCGCTCCGGAACCTGGTTTTCAATAGTTTGAAATCGCTCGCGGTTCGGGCGAACGAGAAGGAGATCAGTCTCGTCTACGACATCGACAGCTCTGTGCCGGACTACATCGTCGGAGATTCCTTCCGCCTACGACAGATCATTCTCAACCTGGCCGGTAATGCGATCAAATTTACCGAACACGGCGAGGTTCGCGTGAAAATCATGGCCATCGAGGATCCCGTGGAGGCGGCCAGAGACATCGTCAAGGCGCGCGAGCCAGGTGAGGTGGTGGTCAAGTTCGCCATTTCCGACACCGGAATCGGTATTCACTCGGACAAGGTCGATCTCATCTTCGAGACATTCCAGCAAGCCGATGGGTCCACCACGCGGAAGTTCGGCGGTACTGGTCTCGGATTATCGATCTCGCGGCGACTCGTCACCCTTATGGGCGGTCGCATGTGGGTCGAGTCTGTCTACCACGAGGGAAGCACATTTTTCTTCACTTGCGTGGTCCGCCTCGGCAAGTCTGACCTGACCAAGATCATGCCACAGCTGCAGCAATACCAAAAGCGCAGTGTGCTGTTCATCCACGAAGGGAAAGAGGAGTCCGCAGAGGAGATTGCCGACTGCATCAAGCAGCTTGACCTTGTTCCACACGTCATCGACCGCCGCAACGACCCTCAATTCGAGATCGGACCCAACGTCGCTTGCGACTGTGTTATCGTGGACAACACCGAGACGGCGCAGCATCTGCGCAGTCATGAGCGCTCTAAGTACACGCCAATCGTGATGCTTGCGCCGTATATTTCGGTCAGCTTCAAGACTGCGCTGGAGAACGGTATCGCGAGCTACATGACGACACCCTGCCTACCGATCGATCTGGCCAACGCTCTCGTTCCCGCAATGGAAGGTCGCGCGGCACCCACATCGGCAGACCACTCACGTACGTTCGAGATCCTCCTCGCGGAAGACAACGCGGTCAACCAGAAACTCGCGGTCAAGATCCTGACGCGGCACAACCACCGCGTCACGGTGGCGAACAACGGGCTCGAGGCCTTCGAGGCGATCAAGCGGCGGCGCTTCGATGTCGTCCTCATGGACGTGCAGATGCCCATCATGGGCGGCTTCGAGGCGACGGCGAACATCCGCGAGTATGAGAAGCGCGCGGAGCTGTCGCGCACACCCATCATCGCTCTCACCGCGCACGCTATGCTCGGCGACCGCGAGAAGTGCATCCAGGCGCAGATGGACGAGTATCTGTCCAAGCCGCTCAAGCCCAACCAGCTCATCCAGACGATCTTGAAGTGCGCCACGCTCGGCGGCGAGCTGCTCGAGCGGAAAGCCGATGGACGCGTCTTGCTCGGTGACGAGACCAGCCACGCCAAGAAGGCGTCCATCGACGGCGCGAAGCTCATGTTGCCCCCGACGCTGCGGCCGACGCTCGAGCAGCGCGGCTACACTGAGGGCGGCGTGCTGGGATACCCCAGCCCGGCCATTCTTACTGACGATCAAGATGACCCGCTCGCAAGGGTAAGTCGCTCCTTCTAACCATACTTGCCGGTACTCAGCCACGCATACTGACATGTAAAACAGGAGGGCCTCGCCCGTTCGCATAGCTCATGATCCTCAGCGACCGCCCATCATGCATATGTCTTTCGATTCGCTTTTCCTTTGTCATGTTTTGCAAATGCCACCACTTTTCACAGGAGTCTTTTAGGACCATCATCGGCCATTGGGCCGAGTTTTTTGGAGGGGCATTCAGGCGTTGAACTCCTCGGAGTATGGTTGGATTGCGGCTGTGTGTGCTTCCTTTTTGGGTTTGTTCATCTTCATGTTTTAAATGATGGTTCCCTGTGGGCTCGCTTCCTAGAACAGCGGCGGAGGAGCAGCTCCGGGCGGAGGATGTGGCTGTCACTCGCTCACTTTCGAGTCGGTCTTACACTCTACATATCAGACGAAGGGGAAACCGCGATATCTAGCCCAATGCATGAGGAAGGAAGATTTTGAGGTGTGTTCTGTTGGAAAGGATATCATTTTCATTCTTCTGCTTCTATCTCTTGATTGTTCTACGTGCGCACTGGGTCGGCCTGCGGCCTCAATTAGCATAGGTATTCATTACGATGCTCGAGTCCACCCCATCTCTGACTGATCTCCTGCTGCGGCATCTACGCATCCTCTTCGGCAAGATGTGAGTCAAATATTTCAAGGCTCCCAGAAGGGCCGGTGCTTCCGCCGGATATCCGCACAAGAAGGGCAGAACATCCGGGGTGTCTGGCGCGCCGCGAATGGCCCGGGGAGCGATCCACGTGTGGATTGTCCTCTCGTAAGCCCCCCGACGGCTGGAATTTGGTGGAGCAACACTTCTCGCACGGGTGGACTACGCACTCCACCACAGCGGAGACACTAGGCTACAATGGATGTGTTACGGCCGCAGAAATTTGTGATTAGTGAACACCGACTCGCGCGCCAGACGAGAGCCGGCGCCGTAGAATGCTCGACGCCCTGTCCGCGAACGACCCAGCCATTCATCGTCGACGACTGCACGTCAGGCATTACCAAGCATTCACATGGCGTAGGCAGGTGCTCTTCCTGACGATGTATTAGTTCCCCCGTCGGATGGATTGCGCGTGAAGACCCTGGCCGCTATCGTAAGTTATGTGTACGGAGTTACCGTGGTTTAGGTCCCTTCTTGCTGAGAGCTCTCGTGATCGCTGGCTGCGCCTTGATGCTCTTGTCTCGACTCGCTCTCTCTTCCTCGCGCACTCTCCTTCTATTCATTTGACCTACAATGAGTTCGTGACTTCAAGTCTTGACTAGACGTCTGTGATCTTGCATTCCCAGGAGGGCGAACTGGCGAAACACAAGTTCCAGCATCCTCCGACAGACAATATCTCGACCTCCAGCTGGCTGGCATTGGAAGAATGGAGCAGCCAAAGCGACGACGGGCGCACAGTCGCGTCTCACCAGAGACCGATGACACCAGAAAGCGAGGGCGACCGCGGGTAGAGAAGAGCGATGAATCTGCTGCTGATGTAGGTCTCATCATTCAGCATTCCCTCTATGGTTCCGTGAGCACAAGTTTCCAGAGAATCTAGACACTGACCCTCTGTAGCGCCGGAGAACCCAGATCCGCATGGCCCAGAGAGCCTACCGGCAACGCAAAGAAAGCACGCTCGACGATCTCCGGAAGAAAGTGTCCGACCTCTCCAACACCATTGAGCAGATGAACAAGATGTTTGTCGATTGCCGGGATCGACTTGCCGCGACCGGGCTAGAAAGCGCACATCTGCGAGATTTGCGCGAAGTTTCGCTGCAGTTTGAAGACCTTGTACGATCGTCGCGGCAATCGGCAGAGCATGACCCCGAGCATCCGCCTACTGACGAATTGCGCGACACGAGAGGCGCGGCACAGCCGATCCCGACGAGACATGTCAACGTGCAGCCCAAGAATGTTGCATCCTGGATGGATAACCTTGAGGTCGACCGTGCAGCTCGAGAGAACCCACTTACGCAGATCAGGATGGGATACTCGCTGATGGAATCGGAAGAGAAGGCGGCAGAGAACCAGTTCGATTTGCAGCTTGCGCTCTCATCCTTGAACCGGCCCAAAAGCCCGCCCGACTTCAGCAACTTCTTCGACAACTTCAACATCGAAATCCCGGGAATGGACCCGCTTCACAATTCCGTACCCGTACCAAAGACGTACAGCTTCCAGGAGACGACCTTCGGACGACGGCTGCATCGCGCATGCTTAGAATCCGGCTACCACCTCCTCATCCACCCGGAAACGGACCCCGAGATCTACGAGCGCGTCTTCCGCTTCTCGACCCTGTTGGCGGACCGCCCGAAGCTGATCCGCGCGATGAAGCAGCTCCTCGAGCGGGGCCCGCACGAGCCGCTCGAGCTCGCCGAGGCCGCCAAGATCCGCATCGGCGGCGCCGGCACGCACTACCCGCGGCGCGACCACCTCGGCAACGTCTGGCCGCGCGCCGAGTCCTTCAACATCGGCGCCGTCGACATCTCCACGCTGTCCATCCTGTACGCCGCCTCCCGGGGCACGCCCGGGACCGACATGACCATCGACCTGTCCGGCTACGAGGGCGAATGGTTCGACCCGTACGACGTCGAGGGCTACCTCGCCGAGAAGGGCATCTTCATCGATCCGAGCTCGAGCTTCGCGGAGGTGGAGCTCGCCGCGATCCCTTCGGCTTCTCCCTCCCCCACACCACCACTCGAGGGCAGCAGCACGGATGATTCGACGGTTTCTGGCGGGCTCGCTTCACCGCATACGCCGACGCGGTCGGACAGCTCGTTCTTTGGCTCCGGCTCCGAGGCGGTCGAGACTACGGACACGTCCAACTCCGACTTCGGCGTCGCTGGCTGGCCGACGGAGTACGATACTATGGGATTCACCAATATCGGCTTCTCAGATGCCTCGACGGGCTCGTGGATGAATTTCTTGCAGCCTGGCGAAGCGACCAAGTTGGCACTGCCACCGGACACGACGAATGAACACTTCATCTCGAACACGAGAATGGTGCAATTACAATCACCACCACCGCAACCCAGAAGGACGGTCTTGCTTGATGTCACGAAGTTCATCAAAGGTCAGTCTACGCCGCATTCGTCTCTCGTTCCTGTTGGGAATTCATGCTGACGAGAATATCCTCTTAGCTCTAAGCTCGACCGGTATCTGCACTGGTCGAACCCCCGGCTTCCGCCGTGCGGCGGTGGATCGAAGTCTTCGGGCGGCGGTGGTCGACGCATTTTGAAGGGCTGGTATAGAAAGTATTGTGAATGGGTGTATTCATGGCGCCATGTCATGACGATGATGGGATACTCTTTTATGATTGACGACGGAACGAGAAAACTTGCAGGATCGAAGTTTGATCTTGACATAGACTTTTAATGACACTACTCAATTCCTTCGATTGAACTGTTGGCCGGAGTATCGCTAAGTGAATATGATCTCTCTTTGCAGCTGTGCGCCCTTGTCGCCGAATTGTCAACCACGGCTCGCTGCACGGTAGGCTTTCTCACATTGCCAACAAGCCCATAAATCGTCCCAACACCGAACATGTCCACTGCGATCTCTCACACGTCTAAACGACCGGGTAGGTGTGCATCACCTGCGCGTTGCAGTACGACTTGAGTCCATCGGTACCCCATTCCTATTGAAACAGTGAAGTCAGCAGGAAGTCCGCGTATGTGGTGCGGCCATGTGACAGTCGACCACAATCACCGTGACTCAACCCAAAACCACTAGGAGGAAAAGGAAAAGGAAAAAAAAAACTCAACGCACCGTCCCAATCCCACTCTCCTTATGACCGCCAAACGCCGCCTGCGGCGTCAATTTCTCAAACGAGTTGATATACACCGAACCCGCGGCGAGGCGGCGGCCGATGCGCTGCGCGCGCGCCACATCGCGGCTCCACACGCACGCCGCGAGGCCGGTCTTGGTGCTGTTGGTGCGGCGGATCACCTCCTCCTCGTCGGACCACGGCTGCGTCGGCACAATCGGGCCGAACGGCTCCTCCTGGATGATGCGGCTGTCGTGCGGCGGGTTGTCGATGATGGTCGGGTTTATGAAGAAGCCCTTGGCCGGGTTCACGTCCGGGGAGCCGATGGCAAAGGTGTAGCCTTTGTCCTGTGTGGGGGGAGGGCAAAGGGGGTTAGCTCTTGTTGGGGATTGGTGGGTTGACGTGTTGGAATTGTGGTGCAAACTTACCTTCGAATCGGCAAAGAACTCCTTGACCTTCTCGAACTGCATCTTGTTCTGCACGGGGCCCAGGAACGCGTCGGAGCCGGGCGGGCCGCACTCCATGGACTTGGTCACCTCGACCATCGCCTGCACCATCTCGGCATAGATGTCCTGATGGATGTAGATCCGCTTGGTCGCGATGCAGACCTGCCCGGAGTTGCGGAAGGCGCCGAGCACGAGCTGCTGCGCGGTGGATTTGATGTCGACGTCGGCGCACACGATCGCCGCGTCGTTGCCGCCGAGCTCGAGCGTGACGCGCTTCAGCGTCGCCGCGCACGCCGCCATGATCCGCTTGCCCGTCGCGATCGAGCCCGTGAAGGAGATCTTGGCGATGCCCGGGTGCGCCGTTAGCATGGGGCCGACCCTCTCGTCGCCGCCCAGCACCTGCACGACGCCCGGCGGGAAGATGGCCTGGGCGAGCTCGTAGATCTTCAGGGACGTGTAGGGCGTGAAGGGACTCGGCTTCACGATGATCGTGTTGCCGGCGAGCACGGCGGGGATGACTTTGCCGAGGGAGAGGAAGATGGGGAAGTTCCACCTGTTCGTAGAGTCTTGGTCAATACGATTTCGTGGTACTCTTGGGTCGCTAGCAGAGACACGTACGGGCAAATAGCCCCAACAACGCCAAGTGGCGTGTAGCGGGTCACGATGACCTTCTCGCCATCATCAATCGTCTCCTCGGGCAGCTTGAGATTGCTATGGAAGGCAAACAAAGCCCAGACTGCAAGCTTGGCTTCGAGCGGCGCTCCATCGTCCTGTCATGATAAGCAAATCAGTTGGAGATCGTTCGCAAACATAGGTCGAGGCAAGACCTGCCCGTGGGACTTTCAAAATACACGTACCGGTCGTAACGGCTTGCCGGTCTCCTCGGCGAGCAGTTTGATCATATCGTCGACGTGGGCCATGTAGTGCTCCTGGAATCTCGCTAGATATGCTTGTCGTTCCTCAAACGGCACTTGGCTCCAAGATTCGAAGGCCTTCTCGGCGGCTTCGGCCGCCTCATCGACATCGGCCTGAGTAGCCACGGGCACCGGCCATAGTTGCTCACCGGTGACAGGGTTGACACCGTGATGCTTCTCCTTTGAATCCCGGAGCTGGCCATTGACGATGTTGTGAAACTCGTCCCACCGGATGGTGCTGACTTTGGATGGCGACATGGTTCTACGGCTTCTTCTTGCAGAGAGAATCGATCTTCAAGAGTGATCAATCAAAAAAGAATGGGCAAGGAAAGAAGAAATAGAGAGATTCTAAGAAGTCATGCAGGAACCATCTCCAACCACTCTGGTGGCGAGCACCCACGAGGTTATATGTACCCAGCGCGCAGTAGGCGGACATTTTGCCAAGCAAGAACAAATGGGCTCTGAGCCGCGCAGCAGCAGACAGACCATCGCGACCCATCGCGCCAAACGGGAAGAAGATGGACGTCGGTAATCGACCTCCGGGCGATTGACCACACCAATGCAGTAGTCGCGAGCTACAGTACACTCACTCCTCCTCAGGGAGCGGGTGAGACACCTAGCACCACCACATGACACCTGGAGGAGATTGGCGACGACGGCGAGCGGCATGGAGGCCATGCAGGGTGCTACAGTAGTGGGCTACGTAGCCACGATGGTCGTCAAGCCGATCGGGACATGACGCTTTCGGTGCTGGCGCTTGCAGGAGGCGAGATGGATGGGATGGGATGGGAAAGCTGTCTGCTGGGCAGTGGCATTTGGCCCTGCCTCGTTGCGCCAAGGGTCGCTTGTGCTGGCGCGCTTGACTCTTCATGCTCGAGGTCGCTGGGAGCTCTAGTGCGATCCGCTTGGGGATGAAGCCGAAGTATCGACAGCTCGAGCTCTCTGGTGGTGCTGTGGCCCGTCGGTCCGGGGCGCGCTCGCTGAAGCAAAAGGGCGGCTTAGGGTTACGCCAGCATCCACTGCAGATTGAGTAGATGGTATGAGAGGAGGGTCCCGCCTACTTCAGTCACCACTCATCAACTGCCGATAGGAAGCTTGATGAGACATCATTTTTCGCCTCTGATCTGCGACTTGATTGCGGCTTCACTGCAGTCACCGATGCGAGGCCCCACTGATCTACAGGATTCGTGTCCAGCAGCTCGCGCGCTCATTCGCTTCATGCGATCCTGCTGCAGCAAAACTACTGCAGCTACCTAGGGAGAGCTATCACGGAAAAAGTCAATCATTATCGGCAAGCCAAATCGTGCGGACGTGAGGCACAGCAATTGCCACGCAAGTCAGGAAAGATTCGCACGGGACAGCTCTGGAACTCACCGGCGGCGTCAACGTGGTTGTGAGAGTCGGGAGGGTCAATTGAGCTCGTCTTTATTGCATCTCTGCAGAATTTGAAAACAAGAAACCCACGACCGGCGACATCGTAGATTTTGGCGGGATTGAATCCATTGCCAAACGTGACGCACTCAGTCTGGCATGTCTCTGGAAGCTCGAGGTTCTACACAGGTTGCAATTGCTCGCTCTACTTAGTATAGATAATGTAGGCCGCCTCCGTCTGCTTCGACCATTAGGACAATACCTGCAAAGATGTCTCGCACTGAGCGAATCGTTCTCATACCCAAGTAACGAGCGTAACCTCATTCCGGTGCTAGCCCATTCAACTTCCGAATCTCCGTCCAGCGCGTCCACTTGCCCATCTCCAAGAGATTCATGCGCCGCATCTTCCCCGATGGCTGGCCGATGACCACGGGTTTCCAATCCGGGTCCGTCGCCGTGGTCGTCGCTGTAGTCGTTGCCGGCTGCGTGGATGGATCCTGCACGCCGCGCGACGACGTCGCTCCCTCCTCCGCAGCACCCGCAACGGCCGCGTCCGGGATGACCTGCACTTGCTTCCAGCGCCACATGATCGTCAACAACAGAATCGTTGCTGCCAGCACAATGGCTGCCACGACCGCGATCGCCGTGCGCGCGCCATACGTCCGCGTGACAACGCCCGACACGCCCGTCGCGGCCGCCGACAAGAAGAACCCCAGGCTTTGCGCAGCGAAGAAGGCTGCACAGACGCGTGGAAACGATGAGTAATTGGTGCGGCGGCGCTTCACGACCGACGACATCGATTGTAGCCGGTGTCGCGTGTTGACGCCCGGCTGCAGGTCGCACGTGTCGAAGGTCTCCATGATGAGGCCGATGCACTCGGCGATGCCGAGGTCGGTCAGGAAGCCAAGCAGGCCGGCAAAGATGACGGCGGGGACCCAGGTTAGTGGTGGACCGGCGGCGGAGAGACAGTAGCCGAGTGCGGCGAAGGGAAGTAGTAAGGTGAATAGTGTACGTCGGAGCAGGTGTGACGTCCAGGTGATGCGTGGTTGGAATGTCATGCTGTCCGTCCTGGGCTCGGCAACGCGTGATCGACTGAACCAGGATGCTTTATTGAGAGGCATAGCGAGGATGGCGCCGATCGGAACAGCCAGCGCAGCGAGACCGACGTAATGTGATTGCCAATGATACTCTGTTGAAAGCAGGGCGCCGAGGAACTGACCGGCGTCAGTCGAGGACAATCCAAACAGGCCGCCTCAAGTACTTACCAGAACAATCAGGATAAGCTCTGCTTCAATCCAAGCCAAGTACCACATTAGGATGAAGAAGCCTGGCTGGAACATGAGGCGGCTCGTCAGGACAATTCCCGCCCATACCTCCTCGAACCACCATTTGGGCCCATCATTGGAGATGTGAAGTTTGACTTCTCCGCGTACGACTCGTCGCTTGAGCTTCTCTGGTTCTTCCTTATCGAAGAACTGCCCGATAGATCGGCGATACGGTGCTCTCCGAGTTTCTGGCGCAACAATGTTGACGAAGAGGAACAAAGCCAGCAGGATGACAACGATGTAGAATCCCCAGTCCGGACCCAGGTCATTGATGATGCCGGCACCGATGCAGAACCCGAACGAAAGCGAGCTGGTGAAACAGAACGCCCATGCGCCGAGCCAGACGCCGACACCGCCGCCTTGGCGACGGACATCGTCGTACGCAACCAATTCTTGGTGCGGCCGTTCGGACATCAGCGACGCGCCAAAGAGATCGAACAAGGTCGGGAGCGTATTGATATTCGCGAAGCCGAGTGCGAAGCCAGTAAAGAATCGCGGCAGAAGTAGACCGACACGTAATGCCGTGCTGGGATCCCGATATGCTGATACCGTGATCGCTTGGGGGAATTGCAATGGGAGCATGCACGCGAACGAGAAGACAGTGTATGGCTTTCGACCGTGGAGGAGGGGTAGCGGCCAGAACAACATCGTGCTGAGACCGAGGCCGGAGAAAAGACTGTGTACCGATGGTTAGAGAACGGCTTGAGGAGACGATCGTCACCATGGTTGACAGCTTACAGTACATTGCCTGTGATTACCCAATGAGACTGATCAGCGAGTTGGTACTGGATCCTCGGCACTTCCCCAGCCTGATCATTGAGAGTTAGTTGTGCAGCTCCGAATGAGACTCGAGGTGGACGTACATAAATTCCTGAAATGAGTCCAATAAAGATGGTATTCAGGCACGCGATCGCCGCCGTCAACCTCTTGCGCGAGACATGCTACTCCCGAGCGATGGGTCGACGACGATGATACCTTCCGAGACTGAAGCCTTCACCCTCATTCAGACTGATATGATTCCTGCGAGGGTGCTTTAAGCTGAGATTCCCGGCGGTCACAGGCGGCGGTGGGTTGCTATACCTCTCAGGTTTAGATGCAATGTTCTCATCAGTAGCAGGTTCTGCATTCTCCTCATACCTGCTTTCCACCTTGGCATCGCCATTACTTTTTGCTGGGTCCTGCGGCGGACTTTCCGTAGCGGTCTCTCGAGTCCTTGGAGAGGTCGGACTCGGAGAGCGATGGAAGAAGCCGTGGTGGTGATGGTTTCCAAAGGCGGGCAGTGCAGTTGGGAAAGTTGAGGTACGTGCAGGCATCGCTATTGTCGGTGTCGGGTCAAGTTCACGAAGACCATCGCCCGCCCTCGCTGGTTTGCGACGCACTTTACGGCCTCGCGTGATGGCAGCGCCACCAGAGGGCGCACCGTCGTCTTCCGAACTAAGGGTCGTCTGACCAGATCGGTCGCGATCGGGGCGTCTTCGTTGCACTCGACCTTCTGTCGTCCGTCCATGGGCAGCAGGAGGCAAAGAAGGTAGGGCCTTGTTGAAGTTTGGCAGACTTTTGCGCACGCCGGGCTGTGTCTGAACAGATTCACCTTGGTCACCGTAGTAGTCTGCGGCCTCTCCGAATCGCGTTGCCTTAGGGGCGGAACGCACTGAAGATGAACGGCCAGGCAGCTTCCGGTATGCAAAATCCCGCACCATAGATTCTACGGACGCTGGTTGATAGAGGTGGGGAGGCGTCGGCGAGATTGACTCGCCTTCAGAAGTTGCACGTCGTACGGTCGAATTTTTCCGGACACCACCAGTCGTTAATCTTGTAGTGTCCTTCATTGGACTCATGCTCGAATTGGCGCTCTTGGTATAGACCGTAGGCAGCGTGTCTGCTGATGGTTTCCCGTTCATGGTTGAATCTCTGTCATGGATCGAATCACTTCCGGACGAGCGGGCAGAATCCGACGAAGATGCACGAATTGGCCGCTTCAGGTCGCGACCCAGGGTGCTGGCTTTTCTCAGAGCCATGGTCGCGTTATTGAGAACTTCAGCCACCTCGTCCGGTCGCCCGGATTGTGCTGCGTCTCGAGCGACATTGATGGCTTCCCCCATCAAATTCTCAAGGCCATTGACAGCACGATTGAGGGATCCGGACGAACGGTCGAAAGATTGTTTGGCACATGCTTGATTGCGGCCAGGAGGATTCGAGATGGTTGTGAGTGAGTCGGACCCCGATGAACCCATCAGATGAGGAGGCAACGCATGCAACGTAGGGCGTTTTCGAAGTGTGGGTGTGGGCCGATCTGAGTTCCAGTTGCCATATGATGGCTTACGGCCTGCATCTGGCGATGGGTTGCCCTGTTTTCGCGATGACATATCTGTCAACTCGATTCCCCTTCCTCGCGTCATTGGCTGCCTTAGTCGACTCTGTTCCGGGGACATGTCGGGTTTCAGACCTCCTGTTTGGCTACGGCTTATGCGTCTCAACACTGAAGGCGTACGCGAGGGTGACGGGCGATCAGTCACGGGAAGGTCAAGCTCATTGCTAAGCCACTCGTTGAGAAATGCAAGAGGGCGAGGTCGATTCGCCGACTCGGATGGTAGGCGTGGGACTGGTGAAGGAGATTGCTGTGGTGACTGTTCAGATGTTTGCGGCAGAGGGCTTGAGGGCAACTCCACTATCTTCTTCGAATCCTCCACGGATGTTGGAATGGCAGAATTATCCAAATGAGCGCCCGTGGGACCTTGATCGCGGCCCAAGGTTGATTTGCTTGGATGCTCCCGTAGCCACGGTAACTTCTTCCTCACTATGAAAGTGTCTCTTGCAACACCGTCGACGATTATAAAATCTGGATGCTGGTGGTCCTGCGAGTCCTTTGGGAACTTTCCGGGAAGGCCCTCGGTAAAGATCGAAGGCGTGCTGGGCTCCACCTGATCGGAGATCGTCGGGTCAACAATACTATGCCCACCTGGATCAGCTGGCGAAGAAGCGGACATCGGAGCGCTGTTTGATCCGCATGGAAAAAGAACCTTGGGCTGGACGATTGAACGGCAGAGAGTTGGATGTCAAGGAATAGGTCTCACGGGCAGAGGACGTACAAGAATGATAGAGATCGAGAGACAGGGGAAAAGAATGCAGTGTGAATGGCCAGCCGCCCACACTGCCTAGGGGTTCGCGCGTCGAGGTGAAGGAATTGATGTTGTGATTGTAACGGCGAATTCAGGATCGCTGGCAGAGATCTTGATATGGAATATCATGCGAGTGCAAAGAAACCACGAACGAGGCCGACGAGAGGTAGTCGTGCCTGCCACAGCGACATGTCCGTGGCGTGCCAAGCTATGGGCATTCGGCCAGCCCTGGAGGACGTAATTCTACTCCTCGTACTTCACTTCGCCTGCACTCACGTCTGGGTAGACGTCAAATCTCCGCTGCGTGTAGATCGGGATGCCCTTTCGCGTCTCGACGATCTTATCACCATCCAGATCCGCGTAGGCAATCCCTTCCTCTTCACCTAGCTCATCCTTAATCACCGCCATGGGGTCAACGACCATCGAATGACCCCAAGCGTGGTAGTCCGCGCTCATGTCACGGGCCGGGCTACAAAGACCCACATAGAGTTGGTTGTCCATAGCTCTTGCCCGCGCTTGCAGCTCCCAGTGCAGCGCGCCCGTCGTCAAGTTGAAGGCGCCCGGGTACAGCAGCAGGAAAGCGCCCTTGCGGGCCGCGATCATCGCGAGCTCCGGGAAGCGGATGTCGTAGCAGATGGCGATCGCGATCTTGCCGTACTCCGGCAGGTCCACGAGGGTGACCTTGTTCCCGGGCGAGAGCACCTCGCTCTCGCGGAAGGTGATCTTGCCCGGGATGTCAATGTCGAACAGGTGCACCTTACGATGGGTCGCAAGCAGCTCGCCGCTCGGCGCGAAGGTTAGGGACGTGTTGTAATATTTTTTCGTCTCTTCGCCATACTCGGGGATGCTGCCGCCGACGAGGTACGCTTTGGACTCCTTGGCGAGTTCTGACAACGCGTGGAAGGTAGGTGACTGCTCTTTGGTGGGTGGTGAGGGCAAGAGCGTCTCAGCGTATTTGGGAAAGTACTTTGTGCCGTATGGCGAATTGAAGCATTCTGGCAGGACCACGACATTGGCGCCTTTCGAGGTCGCCTCCAGCACCTTTGACCGTGCTCGCGCAAGATTAGCAGCTTTATCGGCTCCGGTAGACAGCTGCACCAATGCCAGTTTCAATGGCTTCTTCAATAGCGACGCCATGTTGATGTTAGGACGAATGCACAATTATTGGCCTACTTCTCGCTCGAGCTTGGAGAATGAATCTCCAATGCGAAGCTGACTCAGGTGGACCCCACTTGCATCATCGCTCCGAGAGACGCGCATCAAGATTTCAAATGCAATCCTTATAAAACAATTGAATGATTGTTAGAACATAATAAATACTGGCCGTTATAGAACCATTGCCCAGTTCCAATGATGATTTGTGCCACAGGTCAAACGAACCACCACCGGAACCGAGCGCATCGTGTTGATCGTCAGGTTGATGCCTAATGCTAATGCTAAATGAGTAAACGCAGGGCTTCAAATCCAGTTGAAGCCTCCACGCAATACTTTCTTCAGATGCTGTTCACACCCATGCCACCCTTCTCGTAATCGTGAAGACGTAGATGAGAGTGGTTTCGATTTCAAGGGTTCACACCTGGGTGATGCGCGCGGCGCATCCCGACCGTGTGAGCGGCGGCGATGATGGCCGCTTGGCTCTGTCCGCGTCATCGCGCGTGGGAACTGGCCCGACATTGAGGGCGCGAGCATGATGGGGATGTCGGCGAATTCGGACGGCTGTGTCGTCGCAGAGGGTTTCTTCTTGAACTTCTCGATCGCGTGGTGGTAGACATCGTCCCACGTGCCAGTCGTGAGTCGTACGCTCTCCCAGTGGAGCTCTTTGATGGTTTCGTGGCTCGTCCAGAAGGCGCTGATGTCTGCTGCCGATGCGGCGACGTTCTTGATGTCGACGACCTCGAGTTTCGGGAAGTGTAATCGTCTCGGTCCACTGATGGGGCTTGACGTCGGCGAGTCGTCTGGGGTAGTCGGCGGCGCAAAGGCTGGGTGCCTGCCAATTCGTAGTGTTGGTTGTGTTGCGGTCTTGATCGGCAGCGGGCCACTGTCGCCGATCCAGCGGAAGTCCAAGGTTTCAAGATTAGGTTGGAAATTACGAAGATATGTTTGAAGAAGCATGAAGTGATTCGGCTCATCGTCGGTGCCGCATGAAGGTAGCATATTAACATGAATCGTGAGGTTGCGAATCCGCATCCAGCGGCTTGCAGATTTTGGTGATGCGCCGAAGCCGATCAGCGGTGACAGGTACATGAGGCCACCGGGGTGCATAGGGGCGATGGTGAGAGATCGGAGCGCACTGAGCTCGTTTTGCTCAATGGCGATGCGTAATGAAATGAGGGCATAATCGACGATGCTGCGTCTGTATCGGTTCGTGTCATCGTAGTCCGGGCATTGGATTTTCAGATGCTTGAGGTTGATGAAACAGGAAAATGCGCGCACGAAAGCATGCACATTCGTAGCAGCGTGGAACAGCGGTGGATACTGTCGGGTCAACAGGTCCGTTGTCCAGGTGTCGCCGTACTTGGGCGAGCTAGGTGTCGTCTCTTGCACTTGCGGCGAGTAGGTAAAGTTCAGCTCCGTGCCCGATTCCGGATCGATCAGAGGCGGAAGGAAGGTCCGCGACGAATGGGGGAGGTTGAACGAGACTTTCTTCACATGATGGCCAATGCGCTCGAGCTCTGCAATCTTAGATGCCTTCGTGAATGTGGTCGAGTCGAAGGAGATCTTGATGCTCGCGAACAATTTCGGTGCCACTTGCACGCCAAAGTCATGACAGACGAGCCGCAGGCTGATCAGGTCTTGCTTCGGCAGATGCGACAAGATTCTCTTTCGGCAGCTCTCGTCGAGCCATACCATGAGAAATTTTGCGCTCTCGCAGATGACGAAGTTGTTGACCAAACCACCGGCGGCCGAAGCTGTTCAGTACCTGCGTTAGAGCTGATGCAATCATGCGCATGGGTGGGAAGGTGATACGCGCGTACATCGATCACTTGAGGTATCAATCTCGCCAAACAGCAGCTTACTGCCTCCGCTTCTTGACGTGCCAGCTGACGTGGCAGACCCCACGGATCGGGTCGACAGAGACGATGGTTTGTTAACCAGCCCAGATGGCGCAGGAACGTCCTGCTTGCGGTGCATTTCGCAAGATGAGAAGCATATGTTCACAAGTTGATCGCAACAAAATCGCTACTCGTTGTGCGCAATCGCTGGCAGAGCCGACAGAGCGAGGAGGAGAGCAGGTGAGAAGGAGTTGGTGGCGACCGCATTGCGACCGGTCCAGCCTTTTACCCATCACGACCTTTTCCTCCGGTCGATCGACTTCCGTCGCACGACCGCGACCCCTTCTGCAGGAGCTGCATGGAGTTCGAGGCGCAGCCCATGGTCGGCTGGTGGAAAGTGACAGGAATGTTGAGGGCACATCTGCAAAGCGAGCATCGCTTGAAGCTGGTAAACACGACCATATCACGAAAAGGGAACGTTATAGGCGTGCTGTATGGTCTGCGGTCGCCGTCGGGGCCACCAAACGGGGCTGGGGATTGTCGCACCGGCTTGGGTTTTGCTGTTTCAGGAACGCGGGGGCCAATCAACGCCGCTCGCCAAGAGCGCTAAGCCGGAGCACACTGCATGATGGCTGGAACCGGTCTGGATAGAAATGCCGCAAACAAGAGAACCGCGTGTTGCCCGTTTCGAGCGCGTCTAAGTGCACGTTGTTGCGCGTTTCAAGTCGTGTCTGCTTGGTCGAACACGCGACACAGTCCCTCAGACGACTTTGTGAGGATTATCCACGGACAATTATGTGAATGCCGCGTTTTGATGCGTACTTACTTTTTGAAGATACCGTCTGTTATCGAACGCACCACTCGCGCAATTATCGAGTTGCCCGATGAGCAGGAAAAGGCAGACCCCTTTGCATCGTATTGTAACGATCGGTCGCGGCAATATATTATCGACGTGTGTGCAAGCTGTAATCGTAGGCAAGCTGCACAGATCCTTCAACGGCCTTTTCGATGGCAGTAAATGAGTCAATCGACGGTGTGGCTGAGGAGCGTCAACAATGATCGCCAGCATTAGGAGAAAGTCGCGAAGCGTGATTTCTGGCCATCTGAGATGCACTCCATCCTCGTCTAGGCTTATCGTTTGTTGGTCAGCCAACCTATTGCAGTCGTACCTGTGTCAGCAGGTCAAACACTGATCATTGTCTTGATGCCGAGTCCGCGGCTTGTCATATCGACGCGACTGTCGTTGATATAAGTTGCGATCTACGCGTTCGACGCGTTCCTTGAACGACTTCACGCGTTACACAACATGGGAACGCGACGAATCGTGTTTCGAATCATGTCCGGTCGAGGCGAGCCGTGTAGAAGCAGCAATTCGCATGGTGTCGCCTTTGACGAGTATCTGCAGTCCAGAATCCAGCCATTATGCAGGGTGAGCACGCGCCAGGCATTGCGGGTCGACAGAGTCGTTGAAGCACCGACCACGTGCAAGTGGGCTGGACTGGGCGTGGATCCGCCCCGCGCTTTCCCCACTCTTCATCCCTCCGGAACATCTCACGCCGAAAGCTAAGCACAGATGGTACCTGGTGGGTGTTTCTTTGGACATCAGGCACTGTTGACACACGAGGAAGCGATCGCAGGCATTGAAGAATGATTGAATTGAATTCCTGAACTGACGGCATATGTGTTTTGAACCAAGAAAAACCAAGTCACGGACCAAATCTGTCGCGATGCCCTATTCCCATGTCGGAATCATGATGTGATCCGCCCCAATGTCAATTTCGAGTTCCCCAAGGCACCGGCGTCTGCACGGTGTAACCAGCTGAGATTGCATAGAAATCAAAATTTCGTGTCGTCGTAAGGAGAAAGCCCAGTCCAGGTTCGCGGATATAGAGTAGATGCGAGTTTTCAGGACCACATGCGCGTGGCAGTTGCGTCGTAAGAGATTTGTTTACTCGTCGACGTGGCCAAGACGAAGGTACTGAACTGAAATGTCGCTGGCCTCGCTGTTGGAACGCTCAATCTTGGGCTCAGAGACCGGTGAGAGCGGCGGAGAGGCAACCAGTTGGTGGCGAACGGGCGACAGACTGAGGAAGGTCGACGGCACAGAGACAGTCAGTTGGTGGTACACCGGAGCCAGGCTCAGGAAAGAGTGCTTGGGCGAATCCATTATGAATAGTTTTTGGTTTTGTTCGATTTTGGTAAACACCGGACAGACGCTGGACTCGAAGGAAACTGGAAAAGACAGGGGGACGGATCGACTGCAGAAAAAATTATATTTGGAGGCCTTATATCTAGATGTATGGATCGTAGTCGTAAGCCATCGCGCCCACGAAGGAGCCCATCTCGCACGCGTGACGAGTCGTGGCTGTCGATCGGCATGGATCTTGCTCCGCCGTTGCAACAAGAATCGCATCGTCGCCTGAGAGAAAGAGCCAATCTTAAAGCCATTGAGGACCCGTGACGAAAACCATCCGGAGGTGTACTGTCGAAATCGGGATTCATGCGCGCCTAACGCTGCGAGTCGCTGTCAAGCTCATTTCGCGATGTCACTAGATCGAGCACCTCGGCAGCCACTTGATTGGCTCTTCTGGGGTAGCACGACGGAGGATGACCAGCATGTGATGCTTAATTCGCACGAGTACCCCAATTTCAGGCGGCAAGTCCTGTCGATACCGTCCGGGTGTATACCTTGTGGTCAGCACATGTGTTATCCGCAGGGAAGCCCCTCTGTTGACGTTGTCGTGCGGCCGATTACAACCGTGATGTGCATGATAAGCAGCAAGCGGCGTGGAGGCAGGGAAGATGGCGGATACTGCGAACGAGTCGGCTTCTCGCGGCCTATCAAAGCAGCAGCGTTGGTATCTTACTTCGTGCACGTCAATCTCGGAGTTGCTGGCGCGCTGGCGTGGGATTGTGCGTGGGCTAGGAGAAATGTTTCGACAGTTCATGCCAGGTGGTGCAGAGTTGGCAGGACCTGAGGAGGGTTTGCATGGGGTGGGGGGCAGTTGCGAAACGAGGGGTCAACGCGCGCAGACATCCTCAGCCCTCGCAGCCATCGAAAGGCTCCAACAACTTGCTCGCCCGGCATGTGCAATGCCTGTGGTGTACTGTAGACCGGACTCTCAAGCTGTCCAGTATGCTGTGCATGGCTAAGGTACGGGTTCGTGATGACATGAGTATTCAGAGTTCTTCGCTGCAAGGCGTCGCTGAAGGCTTCTTCCGTTCTTCCCACCTGCATACATATACATCCAAGCGCCATGTCATCACATGCTGTGCATGACGCAGAGAGTCCACACACCCTCTTTCGCATTCTTGATCCCCCTTCAGCGTGATGGGGGACCGCAAGTCGTGCGCTCCCGTCACGCAGCTTGCGCAATTCTGACCAATCCAAGTGCACCTGAGTCTAGAACCGACCGCGGCTTTGCCGGGAAATCCGCACCGGTTGCAATTTGGCAGACCATTGGCAATCTATAATCTATTTGGCTGAATAGTCCCACATGAGATCTCTCGCGCGCCCACACAAGCCACCAGCTGAGGAAAGGTGGGAAAGATAGCCATTCGCTTGATTCGCTCGCCAGTGGCAGTGCAGTCATCCATTCACAGGGCCTCATCGCCTCCCTACAATTCCTGGAACGCCGACAATCAAGCATGCAATATAATGCTGAGCCTCTGTCAGTGACCGGGCCATATTCTCTGCGTTGTTAGCTCCCGTCCCGTGTCACCACAAGTGACATGCATGAGAGCTCCACTACATCAAATTGACCGGATGGATGAGCTACAAGGTTTCGAGGCAGTTCTTGTGTGGTTACGCGCCGACGCACCAACAGCCGTCTGTGACGGGCAAGGATACGTGCGTTGCCGTGTGTGCGTGATCCGTAACTTTTCCCCCTTCCTTCGGCGAACGGATAAAAGGCCTTGCCAGGGCTTCTGAAGCGAGGCAAAGATCCCGACAAGTATAAGCCGACCCGAAATGTGATGCATCAGTCGGAACGCGCCGGCTTGCCGACTGGCTGCCTGCAGGCAATACGAAAAGCGTGTGCAGCCGAGAGCGAACAAGCATCTCACTTACATATCATCGTAAAAAGAACTTTGCGGGAAAGTCTCTGCGGGCGGCCAAGTTTTCGGCTGAAGTGTGTTCGTGTCGCCAAGCTTTGCCTGGCGTGATGCACACAGCATGTTGTGAGGATCACCTGCGGGAGGTCCCCCCGCCAGACGCCGCGCTGCGTGACTGTGGGGACGCGCAAAGCCCGCGAACAGCTGCACCAACGCCGACAGCCCTTGTTGAACTGCGAGCGTTTTGATGCGATCCACAAACTGCATCAGATGCTTAGTCTCTGTATTGTAACGCCTATAACCGTGGCGATAGTGGTATCGATTGGCCCGTTGCGCGGCCCACTCATATCATGTGATTTAAAACGTCTGCACTCAATAAATCAGAGCTTCCTTAGCCCGGCGTCCCTTCGTGTGATGCCGGCATTAGCTCGCGGCAGCACGTACCGGGGAAGCTGGATCCGCGGGCAGAGACTGGGTGTGTGCATGCACACTTGTCTCTCCAGACGAACCAATATCCTGTTACAAGCAGCTGCGTGCGCGCGCAAAATATATGACGGCTCGGTTGGGCACACGGCGTCACACATCTCTCATGTCAGTTTCTGACAGTTTCAGATTTTTGCCCTCTTGCCCTTCGCCCTCTGACACTTGGCAGTGACAGCCCTTCCCGATAGCGAACCCAACCCGCAAATGCCCTTGTATGGTTGGAATGGGTATGGGCTTCTTGGACGAACTATATAATCAAGGGAAGCCTCCTGTGTCGTGGACAAGGACCAGCATCAACACTTCCACGTCGCACCTTCCGTTATCCAGAGCCGCCTACAAGATCACATCTTCAATAAGAACACCCTCCTCCTTGTGGGGAGACAAGGCCTCCTTCCGGTCACAGGGTCTTTTTTCAGCACATATTTAGGCAGATCCTGGCCACCAACTTAGCAACGATGTGTACGCAAGTCATCCACGAGTACACCTGCAAGCACAAGGTCATCGAAAAGGTATGCTGCGCCGTTTCGCGGCGGACGACCTGCAATACGCTCAAGGACCGGCTCGTAGTCCACGACCAAAAATGCTTCAGCTGCGGCGGAGGCTGACCTCCAAGGGCCGCAGCTATTTGTCGAATCCGGCACGAATTTACCATTATTACGGCAGACCATCGTCCTTCTGCTTCCCTTCTCTGGACATTCACCTTACTCGACTCAATTTTTGGAGAGCACGAGTTCCGAGCAAGATTACCACTGGTTTGCGCTCCTGAGACTTCTATTCTTGTTTTCCTCAGATACGGCTGGGGGACTTATCAGCCCCCTGGTCGGCATCACATCACAACATGGCCCTTTAAGAATCTGCCGTGGCGCAATAGGCATTCCGGGCCGACCGATCCAACAAAATTTTGCATTTCACGGGTAGGGACCTAATGTTCTGGCGATCAGGGAAGGCTTGTTTTGGAGCGAGAGAGACAAAGGGAGTGATATAGGGCAGGATCACTACTACCGGCGCATCACGGGAGTCACAGCATGGGTGTACGCGGAGCGTACTATGGGCGGAGGCTTCTTTTCGGTATTCTCTACTCTTGTTTGGGCAATGATGGCAACCCATTTCTTGGGCTGGCCGAGTCTTGTTAGCGATGTCATCTCTCTCACAAATGCATGGTGCACTTCCAGGCACGGAAGATTACACGCTCGGACCTGAATTCTTAATGGCCGGCACCTCAAGATCACCCAGTCAGGCGTGAACGAAAAACATGCTCGCTTGACACAGGGCTAGGTGAAGGTTTCGTTTGTGGGCCTTTGCCTTCCTGTTCGTTTATCCTTCAAATCTCGTACACTTGCATATTGCGCCTTCCACCACCTGCCGCGAGTGAGGAAACGGACAGTAGCGCCAAACTGCGGCAGGGGGGATGGTATACCACAGCCGTAGTATAGATCCGGTGCATACACAGTTACAGTTACTGTACAACCGCCAGCACCCACCCTAGCCGAAACTGCCGAATCGCGTCGAGTAGGGCAATCCGGTCCGAAAGTCCCCATGGCATCGTCCCGCATAGTGCCTCACTTGCACGAAGGCGTAGCATGCGAGACGCGCGTATCTCGTTCGATCCAACGACAAACGAGATCTTCAACGGGGGGAGAAAATAGAACAGGTCAGTGATAGCATCCTCAATCTCATCCGCTACGCAAATAGGACGTCGTAGACGGATGCTGCGCACTCGTATAGGCTCGATAGCTACCCACCTCCCGGCATGCCGAACAAGAATAGACTTCCAGTTTCGACCATCAGGTACCGTGTCAGGATGCGCAGCACGGCGCACACGCGCCTGGTTGGGCGTTGAACTGATCAAAAGCCGTTGCGGCAGCGGGCCAGAATCGGGCAAGCGCGCTGCGAACGCTCAGGTTTGCCGAACAAGTCTGGGAAGACGTCAATCCAAGCCTCCAACGAGGCGACCTGTTGCCGCGCCTGTGTTTCCTGGCCATCCGGCGTCGTCGAGGTATTCAACGCAATCTCCTGATGTCGATAGAAATCAATTGGGAGACACTGACCGCGGGACCCGATGGCGCTGCGCTGGCCGAGTCCATCCGGGACTTCATCCACGAGCGTTTCCAGGCGATCCCGTTGCCGAAGCTGATCCGCTCTGTTACAGTGCACCAGTTCGATTTCGGCAAGATCGCGCCAGAGATCGTGCTGAAGGATATTTGCGACCCGCTCCAGGACTTCTACGAGACAGACGAGGATGGCGACGGCGACACAAAGATCGACCCGGCCGAGGATTCCGCGCGGCGACCCAAAGCCACGGCCGAAGACAACTTACCTTCGCCCCGCAGTAGCAAGACTGCCGTGAAGGACGACGACGGCGACAACCACAACAACGCATTCTCACGCACGCACTCCGGCTTTGACCTCCATGGACGCCTCGGCAACCTGCCAGCGCCAGGGCTGATCCGGGCGACCTCGAATCTGGGCTACTTTCAGCACCTCTCGGCGGGTCTCTCCGGTACACAGACACCTCTCGCAGCTGTGGCCGGCGCGCACTTCCAACCCATGGCGCCTGCTGCGTCGGGACAAGGGTACCACCACCATTCAGAATCCTTCAGCTCGATTTCGCCTCCGCCTTCGGACACGCCGACCTCACTACGGGAGCATTCGCAGTACGACGGCAGCCAATCCCGCCACGCGGAGGCTGTCGTCGATGACGACGAAGATGGCCAATCTGGTGAACGCCCGCCAGGCCCACGCCTCGAGAGTAGCCCGGACGACGTGCAGGTCGTCTTCCATGTCACGTACGCTGGGGATATCCAGCTGTCGTTGACGGCGGACGTCTTCTTAGACTACCCAATGCCCAGCTTTGTGGGGATCCCGCTGAAATTAAGAATCACGGGGCTGACGTTCAACGGCGTCGGCATCGTCGCCTACATCAAGCGGCGCGCGCACCTGTGCTTCCTGAGTCCCGAGGACGCCGAGGCGCTGGTCGGTGGCGAGACGTTGGAAGGGTTTGAGCAAAGCGCTGAGAATGATGGCGGCGCCGAGGGTGCCGCCCCTCGCACAGGCAAGGTTGGTGCGCTGCTCGAGGACATCCGCATCGAGAGCGAGATGGGTGAGACCGATACCGGCAAGCAGGTGCTGAAAAACGTGGGTAAAATCGAGAAGTTTATCCTCGAGCAGGTCCAGCGGATTTTCGAGGATGAATTCGTCTATCCCAGCTTCTGGACGTTCCTGGTGTGATGTCCCAGCATGGATGTTCGCATTATCACACTTCACATGTATGCGGGTCGGTCAGCCTTCTCACGAGCATTGGGTCGGTGAACATTGCATAAGCGCATTACGAGAAGCCGGTCAAAGTGTCGATCGGTCGAGCTTAACAGAACATGGCTCGTCTCGACCACTACGGACAGAAAGCTCATTCAGGCGCGTAGCCATCTAGCGTCCTTTGTCTTTTGACAGCTGTCCAGGTTGAAATGCCCTCATGGGACTGACACGGATCTTCACTGCCGTGTACCCTCCCTCAGAGAATCTTTTGTGGAAGGTTGAAGCCTAGCGCATCGCGCGCGGTGGTGAAACAACATGACGGCAATATGCAGTCAGAATTATGAATATCACGCACCGAATGTACATATAACGTCCAGCTTTGAACGAAGACGACACGCTCAAACACGAGACGCAGTAAAATCTGTTGGATGACAGCACACAGAGGACCAGTTCCGATTGGAGAGTAATGGACAGCCGAAATTCTAACATTCGACAATGATCTCGCTTTCGAAGCGACTGCGTGCCTTTCCCGGCAATAATACTTGGAAACATGTCTGTGCATCAAGCGCTGTGCCGTAGCGTATGCGGGAGCGCATGGAACACGGTGTCGATCTGTCACCGGCGCTGACCTTGCCGTGACCGCAGACAAAAGGTACAACGGCTGCCGTGATAGTCTCTTCATTATTGCATCTCCCCCCCACGCGCTCATACGCGCGCCTTTATTATCTCACCCTATCTTCCATCTCCGATCCATGTCATATCAGGCATTTTAGCTCGGACTTTCTCATCACGAGGCATCTGTCGTTGCGGGGATGGGCTGATATTGGCCTGCACCGGAGCCTGGAACGAGGAATAGACATGGGATCTGATACTCCATCACACGCGGACACAGTCCCTTTCATGAACCGTATATCGATTGGAACTATGGGAATAAGTAACCTTACGCAGCCCGGCGTCGGATCTTGACCATCACATCTCCCGCTGGTGTGATCGCGCCCGCGCCGGGAAATGACTTCGCCAGGCCCGGGAACTCGGCGCATGCTTTCTTCTCCGCGTCCACAAACCCTTGCACCTTGAACTCAAACCGCAGCAGCACCATCGCCACCGCGCCCAGACCTTCTTGCTTCGCAAACGACCGACCCGGGCAGATCGTCTTGCCACCACCGAACGGAAAGTAGCGTCCACCGACGTGGCCCAACTTGAACGCGAGCTGCCGCGTCACCGGGTCGGTGACGGTGACAAAGCGGTACGGATCGAAGGAGTCAACGGGAGCAGCGGCGGAAGAGTGACCACTCCACGTCGACTCATCGCGGTGGTTGACCCAGGACGGCACGAAGACGGAATCTCCCTTGCGCAGGAAGGCCAACGTCTTACCGTCCTCGTCCACTGGCAGCATGAGGTCCTCGGGCAGACTACGCGTGACGAGAACATCCGCGTAGACGCGCAGCGCCTCGCTCCACAGGCTTTGTAGCAGCGGTTGGGACATGAGCTTCGGGACATCGAGGGTGCCATCAGGATTTACCGACCGCTTGACCTCGGCCAGGACGTCTGGATAGAGGTTGGGATCCGAGGCTGGATCGAGGATGTGGAAGAGCAGCCAACCGGTGATGGGAATGACATTGCTGCCGAGCGCGAATGTCATGCCGAGATCCAACGCCGCCGCGGTTCGGGTGTTGAGTCCACGAGTCTTGTACATTATTTGCCGAGCGCGGTTGAGTCGGCTGCCGAAATGAGGCTCCCATTCTACGCTTTCTGGGTCCACCGCACTGCCGCCGCAGCGCTCTCGCACGGCCTTTCCCCAGGCTTCGAGGCCATCAAAGAGGCGCTCTCGCGTCGCAATGGCATCACGCATCATAAAGGCGGGCGTCTCGAACAGGAATGCGAGGAATTGCGGTTCGAACTTGAAAAAGTCTGCGCCGTATTGCGGGTACATCTCCAGCAGATGCTTTCCATCGAGCGCGATCACCGATGCATCGAACATGCGATCGCGCACCCACTCGTAGATGCCGACCGGGCCGAGCTGCTCCACCTCCGTGGCGTCCCGCGCGAGCATGCGGTCCAGCTCCGCCGTGAACGTCGCTGTCAGCTCGTTGACCCGCTCGAAATTGGTCAGATAGCGCGCATTGACATCGTGCTCGAGTTGCTTGGAGGCTTCCGTCCGCCGGATCTCCGCGGAGTCCATAAGGAAGACCTTCGCGTACATCTCCGCCTCGAAACCTTCGCGCGTCGGTGCCTTGGCGCGGAAGAGCGCGGAGATGGCGGCGGGCGCGAACAAGACGTGCGTGCGGCGGCCGCCGACGAGCATCGTCATCACGCCGGCCGACGCCGGGTACCAGGCGAAGGTGCGATCCCAGAAGCGGCCCGGCGTCATTGTGAGGAATGAGAGCGCATTGCCGAGCCACGGCAGCGTGTATGGAATCTGAGGCGGCGCGAGGATGCGCTGGCCGCCGGGGCCATCTTTGGTGAAGTTGTGCAGGCTCCGATAGTAGTTGATTGTGGTTGAGAGCCGCGTGAAGATCAGGATCAGGGCGATGAGGATGAATGGTGAAGCAATACCCAATATCAGATTCTGCTGTGACGCCGAAGCATCACTCCAGTTGATTGCCATTCCACACAGCCTTCGTCTGCTTCCACAGATATGGATATATGGACCTAAATATTTGGAAGAAAAGGACGGAACCTCACATTCAAGTTTTGGTTGAGGCTGAACATTGACATGCATAACTCCGTACAGGCTTACCCTTTCGAGTTACTCGCCCGGTCGTGCCACCGGTGAAGCGCTTAATATTGCTATATTATATAGCGCGCAGGACCCACGCGACATCCGAAACCGAAATCTTAGAGAGTGTGAATTTATAACTCTGATGATAGGAAGAAGTGAAGCAGGGATATCCTTACCGTTGAGGACACCCCGCGAGCAGACGGCGTTGCTTTGGTCATACTTGGAGAGAGCTTCTGGTTCACAGCCAGCCACGATTAGCCGCACAAGCACATGTAAAGAACGGAATCAGTCGCTGATCATGTACCGAATCTGCATCGTGATTCGTCACAATCTGACTAATCTGCCGGAGTATGAAGTCGACCAAAAAAGGTTGGCTCGCGATCACCAGCGAACGTCCGGACCGCAGCCTAAACGACGCTTGTGGACAATTCGGCTGTTTCTACTATAACAACGATTATTATTATAGCCTTGCAAGAGGTTGTTTCTGCTTCTATGCATTATAATTCTTGCTAATTGCTTGTTCCTTGTTTAATTATTTGCTAATCTATTATTTGCTATTTATTTCTTTATATTAGATTTTTATTATTATATTATAATCTTATTATTCTTATTATTTTAAAAGCAACTTCTTCTATTTTAAGCTTTTTAAACTTTTTTTAAATTATATTTTAAATATTAATATTTTTTTAATTATTTAATCTTTTATAATGTTGCTATATTTTAATATGCTATTAAATATTAAGTCTTTTCGAACAGCTATAATTATTATATAATGCTTTTTATAATTATTTTGTTGCTTATTAATTTATTATAATTATATGTTTATTTATTTATTAGCAAAAATAATGCAAGATTTTTATTATAATTATAGCTATTTATTATTAACTTATAATTGTTATTATTTTATTATTATAAATAAATTCTTATTATTTTTATATTATATTATTATTAAATATAGCATTAATATTAATATTAATAATAGCAATAGCAATAATAATAGTAGCATTATATAATAAAAGCTAAAATGCAAAGTTTAAGAAAATTAATAGCTAAATAGCAAAAGAATTTTAATAAATTAAACATTTTTAAATATTATGCTATTAAGCTTTTAAAAACAATAAGTTATAATATTTTTTTGTTTTTAATAGCTATTTAATAATCTTTTAAATATAATATAAATAGTTATACTACTTATTAATTATTAATTTGCAAAACTTTTAAAATTATAGCTAAAAGACATAAAATAAAAAAATAAATATATATTATATTTTAATAAAAAAAAAAGCAAGCTATTGCTATTTTATAAAAATATAATAAAGCTAGTTAAATAATAAAAATAAGCAATAATAAAGCTGCTTTTTTTTATTTTTAATATATATATATAATAGCTTATTAAAGTTTATTTGTCATATGTTTTTTAAGCATAATAATAAGATTTATGCTTAATATATTTAATATAATAAAGCTAATTATATTGCTAATATATCGCTTATATTATTAACATTATAAGCAACATAAGCTTAATTAGCTATAGAATTAATAAATAATAAAAAAATAAGCAATAATATCTTTTAAAAGCTTAAGAAAATAGTTAAAAAAAAGGTCGTTAAAGAATTAAAATAAAAGCTAAAGAACAAAGTTATAAGCTTTATAACATAAGCTATTAAATTATTAAAAAAAAGATAGCTGCTTTTAAAGTAATAATAGCTTTATAATAGCATAATATTAAAAAGTTATTTAATATAGCTTTAAAGTCTATTATAATTTAAAAAAAAAGCTATATAAGCTTTTAGTTATTATAGCTTTAAAAGTTAATGCATTATATAATATATAATAAAATAAATTTATATAATTATTTAATATTAAGCTTTTTTATTTTGCTTTAATTAATAATATAATTAATAATATAATTAGCATCTTTATAAAATTATGCGCTATAGCTATAACTTAATAAAGTTATAATTGTTTAATTAATTTATAGCAAATAATATTAAGCATAGCTTATATAATATTTTATATAGTTCTTTATTAATCTTTTTATTAATTTTTTTGCTAATCTAATATTTTAGCTATTTATAAGCGCTTTTTTCAAAGGTTTTTATTAAGGCTTTTTTTATAGTTTATATGCTTATATTTATTAACTTTTTTTAATAAACATATAAACAACTATAAAGTTTATAATATGTTTATTAACTTTAGCTTTTTGCTTAAAAATAAACATAATGTTAAAAAAATATTATAAAAAATAATAGCTTAATAAAGCTTATAAAATTAATAAAATTTAACTTAAAATTAAAATCAATTTTTATAATTAACTATTTTAGCGCCTTTTGCTTAATAATTATATAAATGCTGTTTTTAATAAAAGCTATAGCTAGATTAATAATATTATTAATAATAAAAATTATAAGTTAAGCTATATTTTTATAATTTTATGCTTTAATGCGCTTATAAGCTTTTTATAATAATTTATTGCTTATTTAAACTATTATAATAAATTAAAATAATATTAACTTTTTTTTCTTTATGCTAAGAAATAAAAATTTATAAAGCTATTCTTTTAAAAACTTTAAAAAGTTAATAATTGCTTTTATAAAATAAAAAGTTTTTATTATATAACTAATTATATAAAAAACTATTTTATATTTATTTTAAAAAAAAGCATTTTTATTAAAGCTTTAAAATCTAAATATAAAGAAATGCTAAATATATTTAAAAAAGCATTATAAAATAATAAAGCAATAATATTTTTTAAATTAACTATATATTTAATTTATAAAAAACTTAAGCAAAAATAACTATTTGCTTTTATTAAATGTTTTTTATTTAATGCTTTAAATATAAAGCATATTATATAAATAGCTATTTGCGCTAGCTAATAATTTAATTTTAATATTTTATATAAACATATAAAATAACTATTTATATAATATTAAAAGCTTTTTTAATAATAGCAAAATAAACTTTTTTAGCTTTAAAGCTAAACAACTAAACATTAATTATATAGCTATGTTTAGCATTTAATAGCAATGTTTTTAATTAAATTCTTATTATTATATAATATTAGCAATATTTAAAATAAAGCTAAAAGCATTAGAAAAAAGCATATAATAGCTAAAAAAAAGCTAGCCTTTATATTAAATGTTAATATAAAAAAACTCGATATAAAAAGCTTGTTATTAAAGAATTAATAAAATTTTAGCATTATGTTTATGCTAAACTAAACAGTTTATAGTTTTTATAATAAAGCAAAGTTTAGCATTTTATAATAATTATAGCAATTATAACATATAAAAAATATTTAATAATTTAAGCTTATAATAAAACAATAATTATATTATAAACAAAAAAACATTTTAAATATAAAAAATAAATAAAAAAATAAACTAAAAAAGCAAAATATAAATATAAAAAGAAAAACAAATAAATAATAAAATTAAAAAAGATTAGCTATAAAAAGCCTTGCTAAATAAGCTTTTATTTAGCTTGCGTTTTTTTTTATATTATATGTTTTGATTTTTTATATGTTTAAGTTATAACTAAGCCGCAAAAATAATTAATAAAAAACTAAATATAAATTAATTGCTATATAAACTTATTTATTTATTTTAATGCAAACTATTTTTATTTTTAATTAGTTTATTAATAAGCTTTTATTTAATAGCATTTATAATAATTAATATTATAGCTAATAGCTATTATTCTTATGCTATTGTTAAATGCTTAATAACTTTAATTTTTTCTTTAGCATTAATATATTTTTAAAGCATTTTATAAAGCTTTAAATATGCAATCTTATAAACTTAATTGTTTTTAAAGTCTATTACTATTAAATAAACTAAAATAATAAACTTATGCTAATTAAAAATATAATAACAAAAATCAAGAATATATAAAGAAAAGTATTCGAATAAATCTAGCAGCTATTAATTAGCTAATATTTAACTAGTTTTTTAATAATTAAATGCTAAACGACTTATTAAATTTCTTTATAATCGTCTATAGCTTTATAAGCTTATTTTATAATATATTATATATTATAAAATCTTTAGTTAATAGATTAAACAAATATAAATAATAATATAAAAATAAAGAAATGCTAAGCATAATATATAGCTAGTTATATTATTTTTGAATATAATAGCTATTTTAATTATTTATAAATGCTATTATAACGTTATAAATAATTAATATATAAATAGCTAAAAATATAATGCAATTAAAGCAAAGTTTATAATTAAATAATATACAATTGCAAAGATTATAAAAAGCATTATATTAGCATTATATAGCTTAACTACTTTAGTTTTATTATGTTTTAATTATAGCATTTATTTTAAACATGCTATATTAATAGTACTATAGAAAAGTTAATAATAATATAAATAAATTATTTAACAATAAATTGCTTGCTTTTATAGCTAGTTAAAATAAATAATATATATTAGCTATAAACATAGTTTTTTCTTTTTAATTAATTTAAAGAACTTAAAGCTTAAAAGTTTATTAGCAAATGCTACTATTAATTATATTGTTAATTATATATATGCTTTATAATCTTAATAACTTTAAAATATTATTTATAAATAAAGACCGCAGTTTATATAATAATATTAATATAAGTTTATATAATCTAGCATAAATATATATTAATTATAATAAAAATATTATGCTAAAGTGCTTTATTTTGCAATATGCATTAAAAAACTATATATAATTAAGTTTTAGCGCTTTTAATATTTATAAATATGTTTGCTTTTAATTAAGTCTTTATTGTTTAATTATATTTAAAATTAAAGCTTATAATACTATAATAGCTAAGCTTTAAGCTCTTTAGCTATTTTAAAAAATAAATCGATTTTATTTAACGCGCGCTAAGCTTGCTATATACAAGCATATATTAAGCAGCATATAAGCATATAAATAAAAGTAATAATTAGCTTTAATATAAAAACTTTGTTTAATAGCTAAATGCTTTTATATGCTATTATAATTTTTATTATAATTTTAATTATTTTTTTATAAAGCAGCTTATAAGCATAATAAAAAATAAAAGCAAATTGTTATTATTATGCAAATATAGCAATATATTGCTAATATTAAAAAGTAAAAACTAATTATTAAAATTAAAGAAATTTTTAAAACTATTAATAACGTTTTTAAAAAAGCATATGCGCAATATATATAAAAAACTAATATAAATACTATAAAAAAAAATTAAAAAATAAAGCTTATAAAGCTATAGCATTAAATTTTAATAGCGCGCTTAAATTAAACAGCTATGTTTATTATATTAAAAGCTTATATAAAAACTAATAGAAAAAATTAATATTAAATAAAAACATTGTTAAAATGCTAAGCAAAAGCAAGCAAAACATATATAAAATATATATAAAATATAATATTATAAAATTAAACAAATTTAAAGCTAAAAGCTTAGCTAAAGCAATATTATTTCTTTTTTATTTAAAAAATATATTCGACCTTAATAGTTATATATATAATACGACGCTTGCATAACGACGACTAGTCGTTGTATAGCGATTGCTATTATTAACGACGCAATGCTTTAGCGTCGTTATAACTTCTATAGCTTTATAAATAATTCTTTAAAAATAATAATAACTTTCTTATAGCTTTAAAGCGTTCTATTAAATAATAGCTTCGAATTAATAAGATCGTTATTATATATTATAATATTTAACCTTTGCGCTTTTATTTTTAAGTTTTCGACAAACGTTTAACATAACTTTAACGACATTTTCATAATATTTATTGTTTAAAACATAGTCGTTAGCTTTGCTTATAACTTTTAAACAATTTATTGAATAGGAATTACTTTTAATATATTAATTATAAGCATATTTAAACGACTTAAAGCAAAGAGCTTTAATTTATAAAAAACATTTAAGCATTAAAGCTTTAATAACTATTATCGTCGATATATATCTTTTTTCTTTATAATATTTTTTTAAACAAAAGCTTGCGAACAAAGAATAAATATACTTAAGTTTTTCTTTTAACTAAGCGATCGATAAACTTATAGTTAATAAAGTAGCAAAGAATTTATTAAAGTAGCTTGCATTATAACTAAGATCTTGCGACTTTTTTTTAGTTTTTTTTTTAACTAACGACGAACTTAAAGAACAAAAGCTAGTTCGATTTATAGCCGACTTTTTTATTTAATTGTTGCTATAATCGATTATTTTAGTTATAACGCTATATTGCTTATTTTTTTAAAGTTTAAAAGTTTCGATAAAAAGAACTTTATATATAAATTCTTAACTTTTAAAAAAAGAAACTATAGCTAAAGCAATTGTTATTGTTTCTTTAAAAGAAATTTCAATAGCAATAGTTGCTAAAGTTAATATTATTATTCTTATAAAAAAACTATTAATAATATTTATAGCCGAGACGAAGGTTATTTTTTTGCGCTTGTTTTAAACTTTTTTAAAAGAATCTTTAAGGAATATTGCTTTATTGCTTTTTATAGCTTTAACGACAACTATAAATAATAAACATATTATATAAGTTAACGACTAGCTAACCGTCGTTTTATTATAAACGTCTACGATGTCTTTTGCTTTATTTTGCGCGCTTAAAAATAACTACATAAAGCTTTTTTTTGCTTGCTACTTTAATAAAGTTTTTAAACGGTTAGCTTTATATTATATTTTAAATGCTAGTTTTTCTTCACGACAAGAAAAAGCATTAAGATCTTAAGAAATAATTAACAAAACTATAGTTTATGCTATATTATAATAAGTCTTTAAATAATATTTGCTATTAAATTTAATATAATAATCGCGCGAACCTTTTTAGTTAATATAATTAGCTTAAATCTTGTTTTCTTTATTAAATAGCTTATCAGCTACTTTAAAAGATTCTTTAGCAAATAATTTTATAATAGCTAGACTATCGTTAATTTCTTCGTATAATCGTTTATAAAATAATTAATGCATTAAATCTTTAAAAAACAATAAAGTAACGGTGTTTTAAAACACTTTAAACAAAATTTTTTTAGCGATCAATAACTTTATAACAAGCTAAAAAAAACAAGTTTATTAACAAGATAAAGCTAACTGCTGCTTAAAATCATTATAATAAAAACTTTAAAGTCGTTATTAAAACATTAAAAATATTCGCGCTTTAAATTCTAAAGCATTTTTGCTAAGACTTGCATAAGCAAAGATAGCAAATAAATTATAAACTTGCTATAGTTCTAGCTATTCCTAACGTTTGCGCGACGCTAGCTTTCTCGACGACAATGTTATAAACTACTTAAGCATTAATTCTTAAAATATTAAGCTATATTTGCATCTCGAAAGTGCTTTATTATTATATATGCTAAGAAAGCATATTATAAAATCTAGTTCGTTATCTTGACGACTTTAAAATTTAAACCTTAAAGATTTATTTTCGTCGAACTTCGACGATATAATAAATAATAATTGCTTTTGTCGACGAAGTTGTTAGCACGATTGCTACTATTTATAAAAAAACTAACGAAGCGATTTTGATTTTATTTTAAATTATAAAAAATTTAACTTTTAAATAATTAATTATTTCGAATTAAAAAGACAATATAAAGACATCTTCGAAAAAAGTAGCAAAACATATTACTCGTTAATATATTTATTTATTAACATTGCAAAAGATTATGCTTATATAAACTTATCTTTGCAAATAAAGTTATAGCTAAACAAATGCTTCTATAGTCCTGTATTTTTTTAATAAAATGTTATTAATTCTTTTATAAAAAAATATGTTTGTATAAAACATAAGATTAAGCATTAAAAGAAAGCACTTTTAAAAAAGTTTTAATCTAACGTTTTAATAGCTTTATAAAACTTAAACAACGAACATTTTAACATCGACGACTTTTGCAAAGATCGCAATCTTAACGAATTTATTTTTAATTGCTTTTGTTAAGCTTAAGAAGCATAAATCCTTATTTTATAATCTTAACTTATGTTTGCTTAATTAAACCTTAACTTAAGATTTTAAGTTATAATAAAAAAATTAAGTCTTAACGCTATTGTCGAAAGCTTCGTTAACAATATTATAAGCTACTTAAAGGCTTGAAAGCACCTTTACGCTTTAAAAAAGCAAACTAATAAATATTTTATTTTTAACATAAAGTATGATTATATAAGTTGCTATTGCGACTTTTCTTTTAACTAATATTTTTATTAAAAAAAAAAAGAAACAATAAAAAAAAATAAAAATAAAAAAAAGTTCGTTTCAAATAGTCGCTATATTAAAATCTTTTTTTATTAAAATAACGACCGTTAAGAGCTTTAATAGTTTTTTAATAATAACTGTTAAAATAGCAAATATACGAAAAAATTAAACGACATTTATAAAACAAAAGATAAATATTAATAAAATCGACAATTAAGCTTTTATAAAAGAAAAAACGATAAACCGAAAAACAATAAACATAAGAATTGTTATATAAAAAACTAAAAAAATTGCAAACTTAATTGTCGTAGAAATTATTATATAAATTATAGCTTTTGCTTATATTCTAAGGACTTCTATAGAAATTCTATTATTTCGCTAAAAAGAGAAAATACTTTTAATAAAAAAGAACATGCATATTTTAGCTATATAGTTGATTATGCATTAAACAATAATAAAGACTTTAATTCTTTAATTTTTAGTTAAAACGCGCATTACTTTTTTACGAAAATAGCTTTATTAAAGATTATTTCTTTTATTTATTATATAATAAAAGTTCTTTTTATTAAGATAAAACTATTATTTCTATATATAATAAATATATAAACTAAATGTTATAGATATAAATAAAACTTTTAATTAAAAAATAATTTATTTAAACATATTTGCTTAGCGCTTAAAGTTCTTTAAAAAAACAAGCTAAAGGTAATTTGCTCGTCGATAGCTAAACCGGCGAACAACGCTATATTATATACTATTTATAGATTTTATTATTTTTATATGCCGGTTAGTTTATTAAAAGATAGCAAGCTTTTTATAGCTTGCTTAAACATCGATGCTATAATTTTAGCCGTCGACTAATAAGTTTTAGCGAAAATAGCTTTAATAGAAAAGGTTTTTAAGTTTTAAAAGCTTTTTAAATTATTTGAAGTCGGCTTAATTATAATTATTAACTTTATAGTTTTGTTTATTTAAATTTTAGCTTTATCGAAAAACAAGCATATATTATTAAAAATGCGCTATTCGTTTATAATTATAAATAAACTTAATGTTAATATGCTTATAATAATAAATATTATTAAAGCAAAGCAAATAAAAATCGATGTTTCTTGCAAAATAGCAACGGTTGCTTTTTATAAGAACGCAAAAGTTCTTTTAATAATGCATGCTAAAGGTTTAAAGTTTTGCGCTTATTTTATTATAACGAACATTATAGTTTTGCTATTGCGTTCAACAATAAAAATCTTAGTTAAATTAATTAAAAAAATTCTTTTTAATCGCGACTTTGATTTTCAGCTAAATAATTAAAGCTTATGCTTATTTAAGTTAGCACTTTATAATTATTTAATAAATCATTTTATTGCGTTTATATTAATAAAGAACAACAATAACAAACTATATATATTTAATTCTAATGTTCGCGTTAAAAGCATTAAAAAGGTCTTAACGATAAGATGTTATTATTTATTGCTAAAAAACTATAGCTTAGCTATAGCTTGTTCTAAACCTTTTAACTTATTGAAAGAACAAACGCTTAAAAACAAAGTAATAATATATAGCAACGATAAAGCTTAACTTCGTTTTAAAGAAATAATTAATTATTATTCTTAACTTTAAATGAATAAAGAAACGATAGTTAAGATATTATTAAAACGCTATATAAAAATCATTTTAAAGCTTAAATAAAAGAAAAAAGCAAAGAAGCTGTTTTTAAAATTTATTAATTAAGCTTCGACGATAAAGAAGTCGTTCGTGCTATTTATAAAAAACTTAAATAAGCAAGTAAAGTTTAATAAACGTTTAAGATAATTGTCTTTAGTTTTTTAGTTTTTGTCGTTTAAAAGAAAGTCGTTAAAAATAATATAAAGCATAAAAAAAGTCGCGTAATAGCCGACATTTAAGGTTTAAACGCTATTGTTTTAAAGGATTTATATTCTTTGCTACTATAATTCGACATAATCTTAATGCTTTTAAGCTGCTAATATATTATACTTATCGACGCGATATTTTTTTTTTATTAATAGCTAATAGCTACAAAAGATTATAATAAATTTATAGTTAACATAATGAATAAACAGCTTTAATTTAATATAGCTATTATAAAGTTTTATAATAACGTTTAATATGTTTAAAAGAAACTTAACTATATGCTATAAGATTTCTATAAGTTTTATTAAGCATATATTAACAATATTGTTATCTTTTTAAAAACTTTCGACGATTATATTTAATACCTCGACGAGGTCTAAAGCACTTTATTTAGCTACGACGTTTTTATTAATATAAGCAAGTTCTTTATAAGATATTCTTTAACTATTTTTTTAAGACAACGCGTCAACGGTTTTAGCTTAGTTTTGCATAAAAAGAAAATAAACGCAATTTTGTAATTAAAATTTCTAACGACGATAGCTAAGCTAAAGCATTATATTAGCATACTTAAGTATTAGCGTTATTATGTTTTATATTATTCTTAAATTATAAAGCTTTTTAAATAGCATAAAGCAAAGATAATGCAAACTGCGCTTTTTAAAAGCAATTAATAAAAGCGCTTTATTAAAATGACGAAAGTTTAAAATAATTATAACTTCGACGCTTAGAAAAAGTCTTATAAAATGATTAAGAACGTTTTTTGCGATATATAGATGCTATATTATTTTATGCCGAATCGTTGAAAATATATAAATATCGACGCTTTTAAATAATAAAAAATAAAAGCAATAATTTATATAGTTAATAAAGATTTTAACTTAATTATTAAATAAAGCTATATTCGACATTTTTTAATAACAAAAGTTTAAGTTATTATATATTTTAGCAAAAGATTAACTAATGCTAAACAATGATATTAGCTAACGAAGTTAAAAATCGCAAGCTTAATTTAAATATGTCGTAAGACATGCTATATTTTATAAGCAACGACTGCCGAAGTTTTTTTTTTATTAACTATGCTTTCGTAATAAAGATAGCGACTTAATTCAATCTTATGACGTCAATAGCGCTAAAAAAGCTAAACCTCCGGTTAATATAAGCTTTTTAATATTTGTTTATATATCGTTTTATTATTATTTATTGACTTAAGCGAATTTATTACGTGCTAAATGCTTTAAGTCGTTTTATAGGCGATCTTGCCGTAGCGAAGAAAAAAAACTAAACTAACAAGATTTTAAACTTTTTTAACTATAAAGTCGGCAACGACGATATAGTCTTTTTATAAGCAACTTTATATGTTTATCTTTATAAAAAGCCGACTAAGCTATTTATGTTCTACGTTGCTTTAATAAAATTAAACAACAAGATAAAAAAACAAGTTAAAGCAAGCTATTTAAAAAACCCCGCTTAAAATCGACGACATATATAGATTTTGCGCGATATAGCTCGTCGTATTAACGAAGTTATAACGAACGACAACATTTGCTTAAACTACGACTACGACTAGCTAATAAGTTTTAAATTCTTTAAGCGCGACGGCTTTTTTTTTTATAAAGATAACGAAAACGGTTGAAACCGCCTTTGCATTTTGCCGTCGCTTTATAGCAACATTTTTCAAATAGCATATAATAATCATTATCATTTAAAATTCGCATAGATTTATATAAAGATTTAAACAAGTTTTTATATTAAAAATTTGTTTTAAGAACTAAAGAAATATATTCGTTTTTGTTCGTTTTGTTTAAAAAACTAAACATTTTAATATGCACTTTTTAGCAAAATGTTGCTAATATTAATTAAAGCAATTTTAAAGCATATTATAATAGCAAACTAAGTTATTTGCTTATTTTCGATAAAAGATAAAGTAAATATAATGCTTATTATAATCGATCATTTTATAAAAAAATTATATTTAAAACGAAAAAGTCGACCTTTATTGCTCGGCAATAAGATCGAATATTTCTCGACTTATTAATATGCAACGAATAAAATATTCCGGCAATGTTGATTATTAATCGCAATTTAATCTAGCTATTAAAATTTTTTCGTTAAGTCTTTAAAAAGCTAGGCATTAAACTTTTAATGTTTATAATTTATTATTTATAAACTAACGAATAGAATAAACATATGAATTAAACTATTAAGATTGCTTTTTGTTTTTATATAATAGCAAACTTCGGCGATAGCTAAACAAAAGCTTTATTATATATTTAAGCTATTTTAAACAATTCGAAAAACGCGTTAATAAAATTAAAACTTAATGTCTTAATATAAAGTTTTAAAAACAACTTCGACGCATTAGACTTGTTATTATAATTACTATTAAAAGATTTTAACGAGCTATAAATAATAAGCTATATATAAGCAGCAAACTTTTTAGCATAAGCTATTATAATAATGAAAAAACGCTACGACGCGTTCTATTAGCCGGCTAATTTTAAAATTAATAATAAAATAATGCTACGCTTTTATTATAGCTATAACCTTTTAAAACATGCAAGCTATAAACTTTTATAATAACGAATAAAGCTATTTATTATTTTTTGCAAAATAAGCTATTTTGCTTATAAGCTAGATTTTCTTAATAACTCGACTTATAATAGAATTTATAAAATGATCTTAATAAGTCAATTAAAACGATATTTATAAAGCGCAAATTTTTATTATTAAAAGCCGGCGGAACTTAAACTCATTAAAATAAAAAGCAATAACAATGCTTTAGCATTATTTTATAAGATTAAGCGTTTTGTTAAAAAACAAGTTATAACGAAAGGTCGTTAAAAGGTTATGCAATACTTTATTAAATAAGCTAGATATAGCTTATTGCATAACATTTAATATAATGCTAAAGATTTAGCTAATATACGCAAAGTAATAAAAGAATATAATTATATTTATTATAATTTATTAGCGCGGCGACGAAGTCGTTTATTATGCAAAGCATAACTAACCGTTTTAGCCGATTAAGTTATAATAATGTTGTTTTGTTTTTTATATTAAATTCATTATAATAACATATGCAAGCGCGTTATAATGCTATATGCTAGCCGGACCTATTTGCATATTAATATATAGCATATTTATTTGTTATATTTAATTAAATTTTTATTCGAACCTTTTAACAAACTTTTTCGATATTATTAGTTTTGCGATGGCTTTAGTTTTGTTTAAAAGCTATCTACGATATTTATAACATTATTTATTGCTTTATCTTATGTTTTTATTAAAACTAATTATTATTAACTTTAAGGCGACGCTTTTCTTTCTTTTTGTTAATGCTATTAATATAAATGCAACAACATAAAACTTAAAAGATTACTTTTCTTTTAATAAGAAGTTCTTAACGACTTAAAATGCGCTAAGCAAGACAGCGGCATTAGTCGTTAAAAAGCTATTCTTTTTATTAAAACTTTTTTAGTTTATTTCTTAAGCTTTATTAAATTTTATAAAGCTATTATATTATCGAAGCAATAGCATAATTATATATAAAGTCTTTAAGTTAATTAACTACGAATTAAGCTTTATTTCTATTAACTGCTTAACGCTTATATAATCTTAAAACCTTTTAACGATTATGCTTGCTATACCGACCTTTTCGACGGCTTTTTAAACCGCCGTAGAAGACGCTAAAGCCGCCGATCTTAACAAAATAAAAAAAGATGCTATTAAGAACAATAATGTTATTAACGTTTTTAACAAAATAAACATAATCGTTAAAAAAAAGCAAATAAACAATAACGACGACATCTTTATTATTTACTTTAAAAGCTAAACTCTTAAGAAAATTGCTAACGAAGAAAAAATAATAGTTAAATTATTAAAAGTCTTAAGTTTTCCTTTAACAATAACATCGTTAAAAAAAGCTGAACTAATTAACGACATCTTTGAAATTTTACTTTTATTAGCTATATATAAGTTAAAAAAGGTCTAGAATCTTTTTAACGCTTATATATAACGAAAACTTATATTGCTTATTAATAAGAAGATTAAGCTATTATAAGCAATATAGCTTTATTAAATGTTCGACAAGTTAAATATATTATAAGCGAATTTAAATATTTAAAATGATTTAAAAACGGCTTTATATTTTTGCTTATACGACGACTATTATATTTATTAGAAAATTATAGCTTATTTTATAACTTATAAAAAGGCTTGCAAATAAATGCGCGAAGAAAAAAAAAAGTTAATTTTTTTTATATTAACTTCGACGACATTATTCTTAGCAAATGCATGAAAAATGTCGTGCATTATAATATTAACAATTTAAATAATAAGTTGAACGACGACGACGTTTCTGCTGTCGAAATGCTTAGCAAAACGATTAATAACGAAATTAGCGACGTAAATAGCGATTATATAAAACTAAACAAATTATAAAAACTTAACGATAGCGAACCTTGCTATTATTAACGAGTCGAACATTGTTATAAGTTAATTTCTTAAAAAGAAAATATAACTCGAGGAATTGTTTTAAACAATAAGTATATAAATAGATATCGAATCGAGAACTTTTAATCAATAGGTTAATAATATAAGTTTAATACGAGCTATCGTAAAGACGTCTTGTCTTTCTATATATTTATTTAAAAGCTTTTAGATTAATGTTAAACTAATTCTTCTCGAATGCCTTAGTCTTAAGCTTACCTCGAATGATCTTGATTCTTAAGGTTTGGTTTAAAGTTTTAGATCAGTTCCGCGGGTTCTAATTCATTTAATGCTAGCTAATCGTTAGATCGTAACAAACATATCGTCGACTGCTAAAAGCTATTCGTTATTGCTTTTTAAAAAGCTTATTTTAAGTTTTATATTAGCTATATAAAACTAACTATAATGCGTTATATATAATTAGCTTAGCTATTTTTCGACGAATAGTTTTATATAAAACTTAAGGAAAAAGCTAAGAAATAAAAGAAAATGTATCGTTATAATAAAAAAGCTAAAGAAAAGAAAAACCTAAAAAGACGAGAAAAAGCTTATATTTAACAAGCTATAAAAAAAAAAAAAAGCTTGCTAAAAAATAATAAGAAATATTTGTCGAAAATTAGCAATTTGCTATTAAAAGCATTATAAAAGCTATAAAAAGCATCGTCGAAACTGCTAATATAAAAAAATATAGCGCAAAAAAAAATTAAATATAAAAAGCTATGTTAGCTAAACTTATATTAAAACCTAAGGAAAAAAAAGCAAAAAGTTTAATTAATAAGCGCTTGCTTAAAGATAACGACAATAATATTAGCAATAGCAGCGACGATAAATAAGCATATAAAAAAGCTAAAAAAAAGGCGACAATTATTTATATATTAAAAAACCTTTTAAAAGACTAAAAGAAACAACTTATAATTTAGCGCTTTAAACAAAACTTTAAAATTTTATTAAAAAAAAACAAAACTATCGACGATTTTTATTATAATAAAAACTTAAGTTTATATGCATAATATAAAGCATGCCGACATTAAAGAACTTGCTGCTTATTTTCGTTCTATTAAAAGACTGCATAATTATAGCGCTATATTGCTTATTAATAAAAAGCTATATTATTATTATATCTTTAAATAAGTAATAGCTTTATATTTTTATCGACTATAGCAGCGTTTAATTATATATTTTGTTAATAGGCCGATTAGCTTAAAAAAGCGGTTTTATCGAGATAGCTTTTAAAAAGCGCTTATTAATCGAATTTAAAATGCGCTAAACGCGCAACGAGTATAAAAAGCAAAACTTATAAAAAGTCGGCTCGTTAAACGCATTTTTTAACAAATATAAAGATAAGAACAATTGTCTTTAAATATTGCTAATAAGCACGACGCTATCGAAAAAAGTTTATTATAATAAATATTGCGTTAATTAACTAATAAAGATCGACAAAGCATATTTCGACTTATTATTTTATAATGCTATTAAAGCATTAACTATTTATAAAATTATTATTAAATAAGCATAATAGCTTTTTAATAACATGAACTTGCTAAATAAAACATATTTATGCATAGTTAAAATAATAATAGCGTCGAAAGTTAAATAAAGAACTATGAAAAGCATTATGTCGTTGTTCTTAGCAAACAAAATAAAACATAATAGCATAAAATTTAAAAAACTGCTTATATTTAAAGCTGCAAGCATTTTTTATTATAGAAATATAAACTAAACCTTTGTTTTTCTTATAATGGTTATAAAGCGTGCTAAGTTATATAGCAATTAGCAACTAATAGTTAAAGCAATATAACTGCTAACTAATAATAAACTTAACGCTTTAAACGACGAATTTAATAATAGCAAGTTTAACAACTTATATAACGAACCTTTTAATAAAAACATGCTTATCGACAAAAAAGCCGACGACAAATATAAAAACATATATAAAAAGAAGAAAAAGCTTACGAAAAAGAAATTAGCAATTAAAAGCCTCGACGATAAGCAAACGCTTTTTAAGACTTCGAATAGCTTAGTCTAAAGGTCGACAAATTTAATTTAGCTAAGTTTTTTATATATAAGTTCGACCGTTTCGCCTTTCGTCTATACTAAAGATTCGTTGTCGCTAATAAAACAAACTATTTTCTAGTTATTAATAAAATAAAGGTTTTTATTAATATTGCTATTAAGAACCCTAAGGACATTAAGCAAAACAATTATAAAAACTTTTAGTATTTATTAAAAAGCATTATAAAATGCAAACAAGCGCTATAATAGCAAAAAGCTTGTTTATTATTTAAACAGCTTTAACGATCTTTAAAAGCTTGCTATAAACAAAAAAACGAAGTTTTTTTTTTATGCAGATTAGCGTTGCTATGTCGACGAATATGCCGCCTTTATTTTATTTATATGCTTAACAACTATAAAAAACTAAGTTTTTATAGCATTAACTTTTATTTTTAATAAACAATTATTATAAGAACTAAGCGGACTTATTATTTTACGTAGATATTATTATGCTTATAATAAATGCGCATTATTATATTAAATAATTAAAAACCTTATTTTGTTTTTATTAAATCCGCGCCTATATATGCTAATTTATTAACTATTATAGAATTTGCTTATTAACTTTAATACTTTATAACTATTTATAAAAACTTAAGTTATTAGCTAGCTCGACTATTAACAACTTATAGATCGCAACGATGACTAAATTGCAACAAAAACGTCGCATCTTTACGATAAAAAAGAAATTAATATAACGCTTATATAACGACGACTAGTCGTTGCGTAGCGACTATTATTATTAACAACGTAACGCTCTAGCGTTGCTATAACTTTTATAGCTTTATAAATAGTTCTTTAAAAATAACAACAACTTTCTTATAGCTTTAAAGCGTTCTATTAATATATAAGCAAAAGAAAATAAAAGTTATTTATATAAGCATATTTTTTAAAAGCAAAACATTTATATGTTAAATTTATAAAAAATAACTATATTATTAAATAATAAAATTAAACTATATTTTTTAGCATTTTAAAAGCTTTTTTTTAAACTATATTTTAAACTTAATTAATAAATGCATAAAAACAATAAAAAAATATAAATGCATAATATAAACAAAATGCTAAAGCATTATAAAGTTTATAAACTATTTTATTATATTAAAAAAGCAGTTATTATATTACTTTATAAATAATTAAAAAATATAAATGCTTTATATAAAGCTATAGCTAAGCTTATAATAGCTAATTTTTTTTTATGCTTTTATATTTATTATAAAAAAAAACTTATTAATAATAGCGCAATGCTTAAAAAACATAAACAAGCTATTTTAAAAGCATAAATAAAAAAACTTTTTAATATAAAAAAAGCTTATAAAGCATAAGCATATTAAATATAATTTGTTTATATATATATAATTTAAGTAGCTTAAAATAATAAAAAAACATATAATAATAATAAAAAAGTTTATTTTTTTTAAGCTTTTATTATAATTATAGCTAAATAAGCTATTATATAAAAAACTATTTGAAATTAAAAAAGCTATAATATAATAGCATATTATTTACGATTTATAATATTAATATAAAAAATAAAGCATTAAAATAAAAAAACATAAAAGCTTTTAAAAGCATTTATAAAAAAGCTTAATTTTGTTTAAATATAACTTTATGCTATATAAATAAAGCTATATCTTTATGCTAGCAAAAAAACTAATAAAAAAAATAAAAATATATTTAAATAATTATTTAAATTTTAACATAGTTTTTTAAAAACTTATAGCAAAGCATAGTTTAAAATGCTTGCATAACGCTAAGTTATTATAAGCAATAATATTTAAAAAAAAACAATAGCATATTATTATAGCGCATATAAGCTATATATAAAGCTAAAAGACTTTTTAAAAATAATTAAAAAAATAAAAAGCTTGTTTTATATAATAAATATGCTTTATATTAATATTATTTTAAAAAAGCTATAGCATATAAATAATAATATTATAAACAATATATATATAAACTATTAATGCTATTGCTTTAATTAAAAGCTATAGCGAGTTTTAAAAAACTAAGACTTAACTAACTAACTATAAGTTTATATAATCTTTATAATAAAAATATTAAATTATTTTAAAAGCAACATAGCTTTAAATAAAAGCGCTAAAGGCATAAATAAAATGCATATAATATATATAAAACATTTTGCTTAAAAAGAAAAACTATTATTTTTGCTTAAAAAGCTTAAAAAATATAAAAATATATTTGCTTTAAATCTTAAAAAAATAAAAAAACAAATTATAAATGCGTTATATATAATTAACTTGCTTTTAAAAAAGAAGCTGCTTTTTTAGCTTTTAAAGAATTTGTTTATAATTAAGCTAGCTATTTTAAAAAATTATTTTAATAAAGCGTTATAATATAAATAAATTAAGCATAACGCAAGCTTTATAAATGTATTTATTTTTTTATAATAAAAAAAATAATATTATATAAATATATATCGATTATAAAAAGCTAAATAATATTATTTTAAAAAATTAATGCTTTTTGCTATTAATTAATAAAATGCTAAATTAATTAATAAAAGCATAAATATTTATTGCTTTAGACTTAAAAAATATATATTATTATATATTTATTAAATAGAGCAATAAATAAAAGACTACGTTTTACATATAATATAATTATTTTAAATATTTAATAATGCTATTTAAGCTTATTAATATTTTTACGACCTTTTAAGCTTATATTAATAAAGCTTTAGCAAGCTTATTAAACAAGTTTTATATAGTTTATTTAAATAATATTTTTACTTATAATAAAATATATAAAAAGCATATATAATATATATAGCTTATATTCGACTGCTTATATAAATATGCTTTATTTGCTAATAAAAAAAATATAAGTTTTTTATAAAAAAAATAAAGTTCTTAAAGTTTATTATAAGCGCTATAAATATAATAATAAATCCATATAAAATAATTATAATTATAGAATAGCTAAAGCTAAAAATATTAAAAAACGTTTAATAGTTTTTAAAGTTTATAAACTTTTATTATTGCTTTATTTATAAGTTCTTATAGTTAGCTAAGCTTTTAACGGCGTTATTAAAAAAAGCTATTAATAATAAAAAAAAAACTTATTAAATAAAACGAAGTCGAAGCATAAGCATTTTATATATTATATAATAAGTTTTTAAAGATGCTAATATTAATGCATTATTATTTTATATAATGCTATTATATTAAAAGCAATGCTTTAAGCATAGCGCTTATAAAAATATTATTATAATTATTTAATATAAAAAGCAAAAACAAATAATAGCATTTTATTGCTTTTTATTTATATATATTTATTAAAGCTAAAACTTATTATATAATATATAACTAAAAGCTATTAGCAATAATAAAATGCTTTAAGCAATAGCATTATTATTTTAAAAGCATATTATATATAATTTAAATGTTTATTAATTATAATAATTTAAAAAGGTTTATAAATGTTAAAAAGCTATTAATAAAACAAGCTAAATAAGCTATATTTTTAGCTTTTTTTAATTTTTAAATTAAATATTAATTAAAGAAAACAAACTTTATAAATACGCTTAATAAATATTTTAATTATATAAAGCATATATTAAAAGTTATAAACTATTTATTATTATTATTTTAAATAAAACTATTGCTTTAATATTAAAATAAAAAAATATTAAGCATTTAGCATATTATGCTATATAACATAATATAAGCATATTATATATATAAAGCTAATAGCATTTATTTAAACTATATAAAATAATTAATAAGCTTAAAGACTATATATTATTTTTTATTATAGCTAATATAGCTTATATAATTTAAATAAACATAATAGCATTAGCAAAAATAAATAAAATATTAGCAAAGCATTTTTTTAAAAGCATAAAAAATGTTTTATATAAGCTATAAGCATATAACTTATAATTAATGCAAAAGTCGAATAAAAAAAAGATTATTAAAAAAAGCAACTTTTTTTATAATAATTATTAAATATATATGCTTAATAATATTATATTATAAGCATAAATATTATATAAGCATTATAATAATAAACTTATAAACTATTTAAATAAAAATAATATATTAAAGCTTATTAAAAAAATATTAATAGCTATTAATAATTATTAATATTAAAAAATATATTAAAATATATATAGTTTATTAGCATATAAAAAACAAACAGTATGCTTTTTATAATTAATTATAATTATTATTAATTTTTTTAAAATCTTTTAAAAAAATTTTAATAGATTTTATTATTAATCTATTGCTTAATAAGCTTAACATATGCGTTTATAATGCAGTTTTTATAATAGTTAATTAATTAATAAAATAAAAATATTATATTTTAATAATTAAAATATATATAGCTATATAGCTTATAAAGCTATTAAATAAGCATATATTTTATTATTATAGCTTGCTAAAAAGCATAATGTTAAATAAAAGCAATATATTTATTAATAAATATTAAAAAAGCTTTTATTATGCTATGCAAGCAAAGCATAAGCTTAGCATAGCTTTTTATTTTTAAACTAATAGCTAAACTAAAAAACAAAACTAAATGCTAAAATAATATTTATGCTATTATTATAGCAAGTAATAAAGTAGCTAAGCATTATATTTTTATTTAGCAAAAATAGCATATAATAATAGCATCTTATAGTTAATATATATAAGCTTAATAATAATATTAATAAAGTTTTACTTTAAAATAATAAATCTAATTGTTCGAAGCAATTAATTTAAAAAAAAAATGTTAAATATATAATAGCATGTCGACGACTTATATAATATATATAAAGCGCTAGCATAAAACTTATATAAAGCATAAAAGCATTAAGCTAAATATTATAATAAGTTATATTAGCTAAAGTTTTATATAATAAAAAACTTAATAATTTTATTTATTAAGTATTTATAGTTTTATATGCTATTAAGAAAAATAATAAATAAACATATAAGCTTGTTTTAAATAATAGCATTAATTAAAGCATAAGCATATTGCTTAGCTTTGCTAACATAATATTTATAAATTTATAATATTTTTATGTTTTTTTTTAAAATTATAATATAGCTAGCTTAACATGCTATTATAAAAGCAATATATATCTTTTGCATTAAAAATATAAGCAAACAAAAAATATAAAGTTAAAGCTATTTAAAGTTTAAAAGTTTAATAAAAGCATAAAAAATATTTAATTAAATAAAAAAGCTAGCTAAAAAAATATAATTGATAAAAGCTAAAAGAAAACTTAAAGAACTTTTAAAAAGCTATTTATAATTATAATGCTATATAAGCGCATTATAAATAAAAAATATATAAAAAGCTTTAAAAAGCTTACTTTGCTATTAAGTTTATATAAAGAACTTAAAAGCAATGAAATAAAAAATATAGCGCGCTAATATATTATTTATTTATTTTAATTTAAAAAACAATTAAAATAAAAAAAGCTTAAGCATAAGCAAAACAACTATATGCTAATAATAAGAATTTAAAAGCATTTTATTATTATGCAGCTTTATTCGCTTTTTAATATTTTATATAAAAAAAAATAATAAAAGAAAATTTTTTTTTAATTGCTAAAAAAGCAATTATAACTAAAATAAATAATAACTATAAAACATAATTATTTTATTTTTAATTATTTTTCTTTTTGTTTTTCTTTAGCTTAGCAAAAAACTTATATATTTAGACCTTTAAGATAAAGCTAGCTATAAAGTTTATGCTAAGCATAGCATAATAGCTATATATATATTTAAGCATAAAACAATAGTTTTATTTTTAAATAGCATTATGCTAGTTTGCTAAACTTTATATATAAACGATTAATATAATTATAGCTATAAAAAAGATAATATAACTTTTAAAAAGCAAATAAATAAAATAATATTTATAATAATTAAAATCTTTATTAAGTTTTTGCTAGTAGCATAAAGTTATTAAAGATTAAAAAAAACAATGCTTTTTTTAAAAGCGCTTTTAATAAACATATTAATAAATATATATGTTATGCATGCTTTATATAATAAGCTTATGTTGCTTATAATAATAGCTTGCTAATGCTATGCTTTTATAACGCTAGCATAAAATATTTAATTAATATTATTAAAAGCATGCAAATATTTTATATATGCTATGTTTATAGCTTTTATAGCTTTGTTCTTAGCATTTAAGCTATTAATAATAATAACAACATTTATAAAAAATATATATTTAACGCGCATATAAAACATATTGTTTGCTAAACAAATGATTATAATAGCAATTAATATATAAACATGCTAATTATAATAGCATTTAGCATATATATGCGCTAAGCCTTTTTTTATATTAAGAAAAAAAATGCTATAATTATATAATATGTTTATAAAAAAAATATTAACATATGCGCTAATATTATATAAATGCTTTTTTTGCTTATTTTTTATATTAAAATAAAGCATATAGCGCTTATAGATTAAGTCGATTAACTAATAATCGTTAATAATAATAATCGAGCAAAAGCATATAGCGCAAGCTAAGCTATTAGCTAAAAGGTGCTAGTATAGCGCTTTAATAATGCTATATAAATCGGCATTAAAGCAAAGCTTAATATAGCTAATCTGCTAAGCATTTTTTATTTAAATAACTTTAGCTTTTTTTTTTTCTTTGTTATTAATAATAACATAGACGGCATGCTTATATTTGCGCTATATATTATATAAAAAAAGCATAAAACGATTATATAATTTATAATTATTATTATTATTATTATTATTAAAGTTGTTAAACTTTTTAAAAGCAATAATAATTATTTTAATTAATTTTTAAATTGCTTATAATTAGCATGCTTTTTATAAGCAATATTATATAATAATAATAACGTTAAGCTAATACAAATCTTATAAATATAATAATAATAATAATAATAATAATAATAATAATAATATTAATAATATTATAATACAATAATTAATAGCTTATAAAAACAATTATTTAAACGCATAAATATGCTAAAGCTTTATAATTATTATTTATTAAACTATTTAAAAAATAAAGCTAAAAAACATTATATAGCATTATTATTAATATATATAGCTTTTTTTATATTATATAAGCAAAGCGCATGACTAAGCTAGCTTGCTTATAATATTTAAAAAGTTATAGATCTTTTTAGAAAATAATAAATTTAATAAAAAAAAGTTAATAATTTATTAATGCAAAGCTAATAAAACTAACTTTAATTAGCTAGTTTAGCTTAAAAAAATTTAAAAACTAACGATAGCGTTTTAAATGCTTATTATATATAAAGCATTAAAAACTTTTAAACTATCGACTAAAAGCAATTAATTTTTAAAAAATAAATAATTATAATAGCCGAGCTTTAAACTTTTTAACTATTTTAAAAAACAAACTAATTTTATATAATGCATGCTAAGCTTGCTATGCGCAAGCATATATTAAATAGCATATAAGCATATAAACAAAAGCAATAATTAGCTTTAATACAAAAGCTTTGTTTAATAGCTAAGTGCTTTTATATATTATTATAACTTTTGTTATAAATGCATAATAAACGCAATTATTAAGTTAATAAGCAATTAACAAAAAGTTAGCTTATATAGCGCTTTTAAAATATTTGCATATTAATTAAAAATATTATACTTATAATATAAATATTTCTATATAAGCTTATATTTATATACTTTTATATAATTAGCATTTAGCTTTTTTTTAACAATCTTTTAAATATATATATTTATTTTTTTATGCTTGCTTTATAATATCTTTTTTTTTAAATTTATCTTTTATTATATTTAACAAATTAAAAATAGTTTAATTATAAACTTTTTATTTTTAAAAATATATAAAGTTTTTTTATTATTTGCTTAATAAACTTAAAAGCAATAGAAAATATAAGCTTATAAAAGATTAATATTTATATTTGCTTAATAAACAAATAATTGTTAATAAATAATATTTTAATTATTTATTTTTTGCTAAAAAGTTTTTATATTAATTAAAAAGCTTTAAAACATAAAGTCGCTATAAATATTAAAAACATTATAATTATTTTATATATAATTTATAATTTATTTATAATGTTCTTTAAAATTCAATTAAGCATATAGCATTATTATTTAATAATAAATAAATAGCTTTATTAAAGTGCTTTAGTTTTATTTATAGCTATAGTGCTAAGATTTAACTTATTATTTAATCATAATAAACAAGCTTTTAATTAGCTAAATAGCTATATATTTGCAATTATTTTTATTTATTGCTAGCTTAAAGTTAAAAGCATAATTAACTATGCTTTTAACTTTAAGCTAGCATTTTGTTATTTTAATAATATAATTATTAATATTTTCTTTTAATAATTAAAAAAGCTAGTTCAAGCTTTAAAGATATTAAAAACATTATAATAACTTTTAATGAAGTCTTTAAAAAGTATTTTTATTTTTTTTTAAAAAATAATATTAGCAATTAAAGTTTTTTAATATAGATTTAAAAAGAATTTATAGCAAACAAATAAAAAATTATAATTTAATATGCAATTAAAACTTTAAGGGCCGCGGATTAATAAATAATTAAACAAGAAACAAATAACTAATAACTAATAAGCAATTAGCAAGAATTATAATACGTAGAAGTAAAAACAACTTCTCGCGAGGCCATAACAACAATCGTCGTTATGGCGGAAACAGCCGAATTGTCCATAAGCGTCGTTTAGGCTGCGGTCTCCGAGAGATGTCAACGAATAATGCGCTTCATTTCATCTTTTACTGCATAAGATGTTGTTGGAAGATTTGTTTCACTATCAAGTGTATTCAATAGATGTTGTCCATGCCCCTCAAGTTGACTAGATCTACCAATCAGCCAGATTATGGCAAACTAGCAGACTTCCTTGTGCATTGTAGCTATACGATCAAGATAAAGATATGGTTCAGAAAATCTCAAACTCTTGCAACCTCACGCTCCAACCTCCGTAGAGATTACCGCAGTGCCAGGGATCGATCTTGAAGCTGAGAAAACCTGGGACTAGAACGAAGCCGCCGGAAGGTCTAGGACGGAGGACGATGTATTGTCGTCGAATATTGTCACGGAGCTCAACTAGCAGGTACTCATCTTCATCGCCACTTTCACACTGCACTGATTGGTGGAGTGTAGCGAGGCAGGGAGTCATAGCCTCGTCTGCTAGACAGAATACAAACTGCTTCCATTTCGGTCCCCAAGAGGTAGAGCCCCATCCATAGGCCGTGCCCAATCTGTCCCCCTTGATCACCAATCTTCCGACATCAGTGTATGATGCGGGTATGAAGTTCTGATAGATACCTCCGAACTGCGCCCGTGGATGGTCAAATTGACGCCAGTCGGGGCACCACGACGGGAGACCGACCTCCTCGTCATTTGCTGATACATTACGGTCGATCGCCTCGAGAACACCGTAGTTTCGGTCGCGATTGATGATATACTTGGTCAGGTTCTGAAAGACTACAGAAGGGGTTGTGGAGTAGTCAACAGGGAATGTTGCGTCACCCTGCTCGCCCTCGTCAGAAAGATTCGTCGAAGCCCGGCAGTTACTGAGACTCAGCAACGCAAAGATGCGATCTCGAACATCGGTAGCCAAAAGGTCTTGGGAGCCAGCCAGAATACACTCGAGGTTCGTGCTTTCCTCCGGCGTCGGCTTGGCGTCTTCCCAAGGCCAATAATTTTTGCAACGACAATACTTTTGTCGAGGTTCCCGATGCTGTCTCTGGATTTCCAGGTTGGCTCGAACGTGCAGGGTCCCAAGCCGCATATTTCTGAGTGCCTTCATGTTCTTCGCAATGTGCGGCTCGATTGCCCCAGTGTGTTGTACATCTCCCAATTGACGTAGTCCATTTGTCGCCTGCACATCCTTCACTGCCATCTGATATCGCTCGAATGCGAAGGTTTCAGGGCCGCAGATGACGAGGGCTTTTCGTGCGGCGAAGATCTCTTGCTGGACCCATACCCGGCGGATCCATGGCCGGTCGACGAGATCCATCAGCCCGGCAAGCACTTCCGCACCGATAGCGCCTGCGCTGGCGGTCTTTGGGCGGCGGAGATGTTCCGCCGCGACGCTGGTCGCGGGTCCGCCTGCTTCACCCAGCCAGACGACAACTTGCGTGGCCCGGCCGTAGATCAAGGACATGTTCTGCACCTGGACGGCCTTCTCTACATTATCGTGCTGGTTGATGCAGAGCGCGTCTGCCCAAAGAAAACAAGGCTGTAGGAGGGGGCGAAGGTGTTTGAGAGCCCTCCCGAGAGATTGTGTGATCAATGTCTTTTGGTTATCCACTAGTATAGGGAACGAGAGGACAGCGCTACCCCAGCAGTACGAGAGGGCCTCATATTTCACATATTCTTGCTCGTCGTGAATGACTGCCCCTTCACCCAAGTGTATCAAATCGACAGTCAAGAGATCCACGCTGATCTCGGTGTTACCTTCGCCAGGATGCAGTCGCAGCAGACGCGTTTGCCAGTTCTTGATGGGGCGATAAAGTTGCGAGTTGATCGGTCTGGGGCAAAGACTTTCCAGGGTCTCCATGGTCAGTACGACATGCGAGTCATCGACCAGTCACCTAGGTTCGACGAAATTGTTGAAAGGACGATTGTGGTTGTGATGGATCATGGCAAGTCATACTATCGATACCAAAGCAGGCAGTCTATGAGGCACCCTTGCAGCAATGCCCGTATGTACTCCGCCACAAAATGCTGCTTAGCGCTGCCGCAATATGGTGTAGACCATGCATGCATGCTCGCATTCAAGCATCCTGTCATTTCGAAAATGAAGCAGAAATTCACAATGCTAGTCCACGGCCGTGGTATCTCAAATACCATCCCTGCTCGAGGCATGTGATCTTGTACTGGTACCAGTCAAACCGTGAAGCTGATTTGTGATTGAATCATCGTTCTTGCGCATTTCAACATGCGTTTTACGTTCAGCTTGTATTAATATTCGACACGCGAGAAATCATGCAAAAACCGAGCATTTTGCTTGTGCCGGCGTTAATGGATACGGATTCGAAAAGATGAGGACACAATCGAGGTGGGCACAATGCGCCCTTTTAGGGTTGAGACCGCGTCCGGGTCGCGGGAAGGTGGATTGATTTGAATGCTGTCCGGCTGCCTGCACCAGCGCCGCCCGCCCCTCGGTGCGAATCCTTGGAGCCCACATCTCTGAGTGCCGAAGCCAATGGAGATCTCTGCGCATCACGTTGTCTAACACTGCAATTGGAATCGCGCCAACGGCATATACAGATCTTCGTACCACAGATCTGGTGAACTCATCATCTACCGAAAGATCTGGACAGGCGGACCATCATGATGGATGTGTTCGAGGGCCGAGACATCCGGGCAGCAGCAGTCTTCGGAACATATTTGTCGACTTGTCTTGGACTTACCGTGCTCATATGCTCCAATTTGCATTGGGCATATGGAATCCGAACGAACTTGAAGCCGAAGAAGCACGACAGAGCTCCTCCGCCGTTTCAAAAATCTCTATTAAAGGCCTACGTCCTGTTAGCAGGCGTATGCCTGGCTTTGACATGGTATTACATGATCAGCTTCTTCGCCCTGTCCTACAACGTCTGGGCGCTTCATCACGCCGCAAGCACGTTCAATCTGCAAACCGCCGCAGCATGGCTCAAAGACGTACAGCTATTCCGAGATGCATGGGAAGTCGCCCTAGAAACTCCTGGCCGGCTCGTCTGGTCGCAGCCCATTTTCTTCATTACCGCATTGTGGAGCATCTTCGTCTGCCGTGAAGGTAGCTTTTCTCTCGTATTCGTACAGCTCACTCGGCACCTTACTGACAGATATCTAGCACGCGAGAGAGCCATTCCATATGCGTGGGCATACATGCTGCTCGGCCAGATTGTTGCAATATCATTTGCCCAAAGCCTTTTCTTCCTGGCTGTCGTAATTTACCCATCTAATCGCTTGCGCCCACAATCGCTTCACGATCCTATCAGCCGGATAGTGACGGCAGTGATCTACACAATTGTCGTGATTCTCACGGTGGTGCCCGTTTCACTGATTCCAACATCGACCAACACCTCACGATTTCTTACAATCCTGTTGTTACCGCACATCGCTCTCATGCTGCCACCGCTTCTCAGCGTGACTGCGGTTGGCGGTGAAAGCGAAGACAAACGAATCCCGGGCTTGACGAGAATAGCGTACATTGTGTTGTTCGCTGCCGGTGTTGCGCTTGAATGGCGAGTGTTGATCAGCGCACTGGCAGATGGCAGTCCAGATCGCCATATTCATCGTCATTCGGAATTGCACCCGGTCACATTTTCCGGCACGACTGCTGTGGCAGGAGGTCCCCGTGGATTACAATCGCTGGCCACTAGCTTCTACAGCCATCCGGCAGTCAGCAGTGTTGGTTTCGATGTCATTCTGAGCACTGCGAGCAGCATTGTATGGTACATCTGGACATCAACTGTGCAGATTTGAGATCGCCAATCTTTGTGCGCGGGTGTTCTCGTGACTTCGGAGCTTGAAAAGACCAGGGTTGCACTACAGTAAGGTATGTCCCAGCTCGCTTACAGGTGATAGCTCCAGCTACATTTATACTAAGGTACCTGCATTTGTACTAAGACTCGAATAGTGGTGTTCCACTCTTCCTCTGTAGTAACAACCATCGCGAGCCTACGATGTCTCGCTTCACATTCTGGAAAGGCTTCGCTGATGCGGCGGTCGGCGTGATTCTCATGGTCAAACCGGAAACAATATACGAAAGCAAGATCAGCAACGCATTAGCTCGCCTGAGCGGGCTTCGACTGGCGAATCCTTACCCATCCTCCGATGATGCCATCTCCTCGCAGCATGCATTAGTGTCCCTGGTATGTCGAATCGACGCTGAATAGATGAGAAGAGAACCATGTCTTACGATTGGGACACACAAAGATCATTGCCGTCGGACTCTGCCACATGCGGGCGTCTCAGAATCGATCCGCCTTACCTCCAATAAGTAAGCATGATTTGGACTGTGGTCTCTGTAGCGCTAATCTCATGTGAATATAGTTCTACTCAACGGGCTCTGGGCAGCATTCTCTCTCGGCACCGTCATATTGCTTCCGCATAAGGCAACAAGCACAATGCTCATGACGGGTCTCAACCATGTCATATTTACCTCCCTGATGCTCTGGACTACTGGTGTCCCACTATCAGAGATCTTCAATGCCCCAAAGTTGGATGAAAAGAAGACCTCTTGATGTTTCAGCGAAAGAACTTCGGGGCTGCTCACTCGATCGATTGTTTATCCGACCTAGTGCGATTTGATCGCCTGTGCGCTATGGATCTGCGGGCTTGGACCTGCATCAGGCAGTGTCGTCACTTCGACACCTCGCGCCTGTTGATCGCGAATCTGTTTGAGTAGTTCCGGATACCATCTTTCGCCGACATCGGTATGTGACTTGATCCGATTCATCAATGTTGCTTCTCCAAGGTGATTCCAGCGTCCTTTAACAAATGTAAACTCGACGTCATCCTTCCTTCCGTTCTGGCGCTTAAGGATGTCCGCTCGGAGAGCCCGCACATGTTCTGGGACATCCATTGCTTCAAACTGGAGCACTCGTCAGCAATGTAACAACGATTGGAAATATATAACAGACCTTTGCGTCGTATGATACACCTTGGAAGAACGGAATCGAGTAACGTGCTCCCTTTCCAGCTTCCGGAGAAAGTACTCTGTGCGTCGTGCTTGCGCACACGCCACCCGTAAGGGCTTCCAGGCCCTGGCCGATCGCAACGACCAGGGTTCCTTTGATGGGAGGGCAATCGATCCATTCTCCTTGAGTATTCTGCGCTTGCAAACCCTTGTGCTCGCTGGCTTGCAGCAAGTAAGACGTGAGCATAGAGTCCTTGTGCGGACCGACGCCTTGCCCGGCACCGGCCCCGTTGTCGGGATACTTGACTACCTTCAATTTGTGCTGCTGATCCTTATCGAAGAAACTGTCAAACGCATTGGCGGGAAGGTCTAGCGACTCTGCGATCAGGCTCGTGAAGAAGACGCTGATCTCGCCCATCCGCGAAATGTAATCTTCGAATACCGGTCGGAACTCGGGGAGATACTTGACGCTGGGCCACTGATTCGGAGCTAAGAGGTTGTGGTACAAGGGATCGGCCTCTGACCGTACTGGATGTTGAGTGCTCAGGTCTAACTGTTCCCGCCAATCTGCTTTATGCGCCGTGATCTCGTTGCCAAGCTACGGAGGTCAGTGGCTAAGTATGAAGTAGATTTGTGGTGGGCTCTCACCCTTGAATAACCAAGGAAACTCGGTTGGTTCTTCATTTCGATCGCAAGTTTCTCATTCTCTGGAAGGTCAAAGAACTTAATTCCTTCTTCGCAAACTCGATCATACGTTTTTTGATCAATCCCGGTGTTCGTGATGTAGAGGAAGCCGACATTGAGCAAAGTCTCACGTAGTTTCCGGAGGAAGGCGGGTTTTGTCTCCTCGGATCTTGCTTCTTCAAGATCTAGGACAGGAATCTCTTTGAAAGCAGTCATGACGATACCGATCTTAATGTGATTGTATTGACCCTCGGTCGAGGTTAATTAATCAAGCGTTCGAGGCGTTACAGGCGTCGTGTCACGGGTCAGTCTTAGTACCTCGTGTTCAAGGCAAAAGGGAATCCAACGTCGACGTTATGGAGGTTATATAAGAAAGAAGTCAATGAGAAGAAAGTAAAAGGATATACCTTTCGAATCACCTGGGATATCCTCAATTGGCCTGGCGATGATGGCGCGATCGCTAATACACAGTCGGCATAGTGGGGCAGCGTCTAGGGTCAAGTCGTCGGCATTGATGATGGCGTCAAGTCATTCACAATATCGCATCACGTGCAACCGATCGGCCAAGACATAAAATATTCCAGGTATGAGCGTTTCTATTCATGTAGAATCTATGTGATTACATCAGACCTCGGAAAAAGCTATGGACGCGGAGGTTATCAGTCAACAAGTGAAGGCCCATGTCAGCTCCATGCCCACACTGTCCACCAGCATTGAACCTCACTGAGCTCATTCTCATCGTCAGCAGCAGTCCAATCTTCGTAGCCAATGTCTATCCCTTCTTCCACAATCAACAGGCCCAACGCACACATTCGTGTGCGAAAATCATCCCGCTCAGCACCAAACCCTTCGCGTAACGGTATAGCGACAACAACCCGAGCGTCTGGTAGCCGAGCCAGATGTTGGCCGACGGCGTTGCATAGTAACTTAGGATGTTCGGGACTGTACACGGGGTCCGCCGCCATGACCAACCGGAATTTGTCAAAATGTGCAACGCCGTCAACCAAAAAATCTTCTGGTTTCGACCAATCCAGAACGGCAACTTTCATTGTGGCCCCAGCTGCATCGATTGTTGACTCGTTGCTCGCGATGTTCTGTTGCAGATTCGCGAGGATCTCGGGCAGATCGGTTGAGATCACCGTCGTAGAAAAAACTACCGCCGCAGCGATACCGACAAGTCCGGTTCCGGCGCCAAGCTCCAAAATCTCACCCTTGTCAGGTAGACGTGGGAGCGATTGCTTGAGGAGGACCAATCGCTTTGCTAGCTGGAAAGATGATGTCCAGGTCTTGAAACCCATATTGTCCGCTGTCAGTGCCGGTTCATGTAAGGTAATATGCACAAAATGTTCATTATTCTGCTCCTCAGACAGCAGCGATGGACTCGGACCATTGCCAGCGCTCGGGCGGTTGCGACCTACGATGGGTACCGCAAAAGTTCTCGTCATGGCACCCATGGCTGCACGACCACTACGCTCGCTTAATCGCTGCGAAGCAGTATCCCAGACAAGCTCCCTCTCCTCATCATTCTCGAGCCATTGCAGCCGATTCGAGACAATCCTAGTCAGGTATCCAGCAAGTCCCTCGCTCCTAACTTTTCGTTTTCGAAGAGGGGTTGAAGTGCCGGTGAATGGTGACCTGGGAGTGCCGGTGCCGGGTGTACCGGACCGAGGCGTGGCTTGCCATGAAGGCGGCTCAGATTTGATCTCCTCGAGTGCTGATATTAATGCCTGTGCGGACGGCCTCGTATACAATTGGGGAAATCCAAGACTAAATTGCGTCAATTCGTCTGCATCGAACTGCCAAGAGTCATCTGCATACCGTCTAGAACTTCTTCCTCTGAAGACTCATCCGCAACATCTCTGGAACTCATCAGGCCATAGGACTCTGATTTGGACAGATCCTACGAGCCGGTGCCATCTGTCGGCTAAAGAAATCAAGCGTCGCTCGCATGTCGGTGGTCTGTGCACTGACCCCACGCTGGCTTATCGATATCGCCATGGTCCCTGAAGGTTCTGAAAGCAGGCAGAGAATGGGGGTTTCGAATGTGTTGGGCCGTGATAGTGTTCATTCAAGCGTCGCTTTAAACCCCTCGTAAGCAGCATTCAGATCGAATTGTAGTTCACGCGCTTGCTCTGCAGTCAGCTCCTCGGCTGCGCGCATCTGGTTGAGCGTGATCAGCCATTGCACAATTTTGCCTTTGTTCTCGAAGTCACGGCCCGTGACTTTATTGACGGCTTGTATAGTGTCGACCAGGATAGGGTGGAGGGTGTCCTTGGAAAGAATGTTCATGCGCACCGCATCGAACAGGGTGATAAAGTTCTCCGAAGCTGACACGATCGCACTGGCGTTCGCCGCGCCTGTGCCGGTCCCAGATGATTGAGCATCGTGTACGCGTTGTGAACCGCCACGAGTCGGTCCAGCTTCGACCGTCGCAGGAAGGCCAATCTTCAATCGCTCTGTCGCTTTCGGTGCTTCCAGCTGCACGGCATTGTCAGATCACAAGAGTAGAACAACCCGCGGTGTCCGTCTCCACATACATCCCATTCAGCCTTGAACTTATCAAGGTCTCCAAATGCAGCAGCCACTGTCTCGTCCGCGAGACTGCTTTTGTATTGTCTCAATAAACGGTCACAGGTTTCGGTGTATTCAGACTCTTTGATGCTGTCGCGGAGGTAGGCGCGCTCCAGAGCGTCAAGTGTGACTATGATGCTGTATATTTCCGCAAGAGATTCGTAGAGGTCGCGCTCTGCTGCCGTGTCGGCAAGCTTTAGTTCCTTGATGGAGCTTTCAGCGGATGCGCCTACGGCACGTGGTGGTGTCGAAGACAGCTTACTTCGTCCAAATTGACCGTAGCCGCTAAATTTGCAGATGGAGTGTAGCTGTACGGGGTTGGCGCATAGGCCAATTGTTGTTGGGAATACATATTGGACAGATCTCTCGAGAGTCGCGCGTGTCCAAACGATTTACGCGGTGGCTGCGGTTGTTCTGAGGACCAAGTAGAGCTGCCAGGGACGCGATGACATCTCGAAGCCGGGAGTCCCCGCAGCACGACACGCGACGAGCCTGATCCAGGCACTCCACGCCGAGTCTCGGCATCACTTGGCAAGCTGCCCTTTGCATCGGCCAGGCCATCCCGACCGGTCAGGCCACTCCGTCTCCGACGCCAAATTGATCGATCTGATCAGGAGCATGGCGAAAATGGGCGCACTTAAAGGGAGGTGGCATCTCCATGCCCCAAACCTGGCCCTCGTGTACCACGACACATTCGCCCGCACTCGGCTCTACACGACGAACATTTGAGCATCATGCGTTGGACAAAAGTGTCGTTTCTTCTAAGCCTGGGAATGGCGCCGCTTATGGTCAGTGAAATGTTACTGCGACTGAGGAAACTTCGTTTGAATCGCTGACAATAGTGTATCCAGGCCGCTGCGAAATCTTGCAATGCAGCCGTAGCTATGCCGCAAAGCAAGTACGCTGGCACGTTCACTTGGCAGGGTACCACTCGGACCGTTGGCACTGCGAGCAAGACGAAATCCGGCAACTTCCAGGCGTCACAACCAACAAGTACCGACGCAGTGACTACGGACGACTGGCTTCAGTGGGGCGTTGATGGTGTCAACAACGTTGCGAATAAAAGACGCGCTGACGCCCTTGACTGTATGCATGGCCTTCTCTTGCCTTTATCTGTGGGTTGAGACTCGAATTAACGCGCGGCACTGCAGGCCTTGCCAACCAAGTTTGTCTATCCAACGACATCAACAAGATTCCATTCTGCCTCGACGAACGCACGGGTGGATGGCACGGCGCAACAGGGTACGAAGGCAACGTGGTCAACGGGGACTTCTGGGCTCCAGATGGAAGCAAAGGCAACATTTACAATGGCCCTTGCCCAGGAAACCTCTATGTCACGGCGTCCAAGGGTTGTGCATTGGCACAGGTGACTTCGGTCACGACGCCATCCCTACAACAATCCAGCCAAGCCGTTACGCCAACTATGTCGACCAGTCGCACCCCTACGCCTACCCCAAATTCCGCAGATCAGCTGAAAATGGTCGCGGGTTCGCAGGTCGGCATTTTGGCAGGTCTTATTGCTGTCGGGCGTGCACTGGCATGATGTTCTATAAGGACGATAAGGATGATAACATATATTGCAAAGCCATTCTCTCTTCTCTGCACCTGGACATCAACTATCTGAACCAAAAGTCGATCCATATCAGTGCAATTTCATAGTCCTGCCATCAATCAAGAGGCACGAACTTTGAACCGCGACCCAAGCTATTGGTCCTCCAAATGATGTTCCTGAAGCCAGTTGAGCTGACGGCAACTGGCTTCAACAAACCCTTTGTCGATACGCCGTGGGGGCGCTTATACGTTTGCGGTTATCTCTAAGGGTCTGGGGAAGAAATAAATGTAGGCGTGCACGGCGTGGTAGAGCCGCTCGCGCTAAGCTCGCCCGGCAAAAGCTCGGCCTAGAATTATGGAAATTTTGGCCGCAATGCCCGTGGAAAGTTGAAAAGTTTGGAAACTCCAATACCACACTGCACACACAAGCCAAAATGGCGCAGTCAAAATCGACGAAAAAATTTGAGAAGCGGCATTTAAAGGATACGCTTGATCGCCGAAATGGTCTGAAAAAAACGAAGCAAAAGCAGCAGCTGAAGGCAAGGAAAAAGGCTCGGAGAGCAGAAGAGGAAGGCCGCGACCTCAATGCGAGTGACGACAAGGATGGCAAATCCAATGGCAAATCGAAGGCGCAGAAGGACAAGGATGCTTTCAAAGATATGAGCGTGGACGAGTTCTTTCAAGGGGGTTTCGAGATTCCCGAACTGCCGGCGAAGGACAAAAAGCGGAAGCGGCAGGCTGTCGCCGAAGAGGATGGTTCCGACGATGAAGCCGATTCAGGCTCGGAGGTCTCGTTCGAGCAGGAGCCTGTGGCTGGCGACGGAGGATCGGATTCGGACTCCGAAGGCGATCTGGAGGACTTCAAGGAACAGCTCAATGCGCTTGCGGAGAAGGACCCCGAGTTCCATAAAATGCTTCAGCAAGACGAGCCGGAAGTGTTTGAGGATCTTGACAATCTGCAACTAAGTGGAGATGAGTCGGATGAGCCGCGGCGCAAGAAGCAAAAGCACGACGACTCGGACGACGAGGCGATGGGTGCATCTGGCAAGAACGAGCTCGAGATGGCAACCTTGAAAAAGTGGCGCGAGGCTATGAGCACCCAGCATTCGATACGCGCTGCGAAGGAGACTGTGATCGCGTTCCGCTCGGCCGCCCAGGTCTCGACATCGGATGCGGAAGAGAAGGAATTCAAATACTCAGTCTCGGATCCGGAGGTGTACCATCAACTCCTTCTGACGGCCCTCAAGCAGATCCCGGAAGTCTTTCAACATCACTTGCCGGTACAAGAGAACAAAAACGGAAAGGTCCATGTGTCTACGGAAGCCAAAAAGTTCAAGACTCTTGCGCCGTTGCTCCGATCTCAGATCACTGGAATCATGCATTTGCTTGAGCACCTCTCAGATGCGTCGACCCTACGGTTGACACTTCAGTCTTTGCTTCCGCTGTTACCTTATCTTCTGTCGTACAAGAAGCTGGTTCGCGACGTCGCGAAGGCTGTCTCCGAGGTCTGGTCGACGGGATCAAACACTGAGAGCACGCGAATCGCAGCATTCCTCGTCATGCGTCGGCTGGTGGTCATCGGCGACGCTGGCATCCGCGAGAACGTTTTGAAAGCAACCTACCAGGCGCTCGTCAAGAGCAGTCGCAACACGACCGTCCACACGATGGCCGGCATCAACCTGATGAAGAACTCCGCCGCCGAGCTGTGGGGCCTCGCAGGCGGCGACGGCAGCGTCGCCTACACCACAGCCTTCACCTTCATCCGCAGCCTCGCGGTCCATCTCCGCGGCAGCATCACGAACAACTCCAACGAAAGCTACAAGACCGTCTACAACTGGCAGTTCGTCCACAGCCTCGACTTCTGGAGCCGCGTGCTCGCCCTGCAAGGCGCCGAGCCGACCTCACCCCTCCGACCACTCATCTACCCACTAGTGCAAGTTACCATCGGTTCCCTCCGCCTGATCCCCACAGCGACCTACTTCCCGCTCCGCTTCCAGCTGATCCGCTCTCTGCTGCGCATCAGCCTGGCGACCAACACGTACATCCCCCTCGCCGCACCGCTGTACGAGGTCCTCGCGAGCGCCGAGATGCGCAAACCCCCGAAGCCCAGCACGCTGAAGCCGCTCGACTTCGCCACGACGATCCGCGCGCCGAAGGCGTACCTGCGCACCCGCACGTACCAGGATGGCGTCGCAGAACAAGTACAGGAGCTGCTCGCGGAGTTCTTTTACCTCTGGGCGAAGAGCGTCGCGTTCCCGGAGCTCGCACTGCCCGTGGTGATCATGCTGCGGCGCTGGCTCAAGGATGCGACGCGCCGTAGCGGTTCCGGCGCTGGGAATAATACCAAGGGCGGGAATAAGAATCAAAAAGTCAACTCGGCGCTGCAGCTGTTGGTGCAGAAGCTCGAGGCGAATGCAACGTGGATCGAGACCCGACGGGCGAAGGTTGAGTTCGCGCCTGGCAATCGTAAGGAGGTCGAGGCGTTCTTGAGCGAGGTCAAACGCGAGGATACCCCGCTGGGCGCGTACGTGGTCGGACAGAGGAAGCCGAGGGCCGAGAAGGCGAAGGTGCTGGAGGAGAGCCGGAAGGAAGAGGAGCGGCGGAGGGAGAAGGCGAAGAAGTCTTCGCGGGAGGAGGATGTGGTCAGTGATGAGGAGGATGAGGATGAGGATGAGGACGATGATGCGGAGATGGAGGATGATGAGGACGAGGATGAGGACTAGATCGTAAGCCGTGTACGTTTTGTACTATGTTAGAGAGATACCTTGCATCATTCCGTGTATCTGATGAGTTCTTTCACACTCCATTGCACTCCACAGAAGCGGGATCAATGTTTAAGGAATGGAGTGCCGGCGTGCACTTCCACAAGAAGATACGTTTGGGAAACAACAGATCTGAAAGTACCAAACGCATTCAGTGACTCCAGGGTATCTTGCCGCGTGTCTCATCACGACACAGGCAACTGCACAGCGCGATCGAAGCCGATTACCAATAGAAAAATCCCACGATCGCGCCTCCTTGGAGGCACACACATCGAGAGATCAACCCGTTCCGCCTATCATTGACCATGAACACCAGAAAAAGCGCCGTCGTGAATCGAGAATTGTCCTCTCGTGCGAAGCCCACTCCATGAACATGCCCTACTCCACCTGCCAACCCCCTATAACGCCATCCCAAATGCAGAACAGAACAGAAAGAAACTCTTGCAGCAAACATCGCCGTTCTCTTTAATCCAGCTCGATAATCTCAATAACCTTATTTGCCGGCGCGCCGGGCGCCGCAGCCCCTGCGACCGCCGACCCCGAACGCGATGATATCCCCTCCTCCCTCGCCAAACTCGGCGAGCGCACGCCCGTCGCCGTCGGCTCGTCCTTCGGCTTCCACGAACCATCCGGCAGGACGGCAATCGCGCGGGTGTCCAGCTTTCCGGCGGCCGCGAGCTGCGCGCGGACCTGCAGGAGAAACTCATCGACGACCAGACTCTGCGGACGGACGTCACCGCGACAGAGCGGGCAGCGCCAGCAGTCGACGACGCTGGGTTCGCCGGGGCGCTGGCGCTTGCATTGCGACAGGAAGGTCTCGAGATCGAAGCAGTCGCGGTGCAGGCAGGTGGCGCCGCGCACGGGCAGGTCAAAGATGCGGGAGTTGGTGAAGGGGTCGAAGAGGTTAATGGTGAGGGCGCTGGAGACGACGGCGAGCTCGTCGTCGGAGGAGTCATCATCGCCGCCGTGGTGGTCGGTGGCCAATGACTTGCGGATGATATCGAGAGATTGTGGTGCGGAGATTCGCCTGAGGTCAGAGAGAATCTTGGTGTGGCTGATCGTGCCGACAGCTTCAACCGCGATCGTGTATTCGAGAGGTCTGTCTCGATGGCGATCCCGCCTGAGGTCATTCGAGTAAATGGTGAGGTCGTTCTCGCCAGCACATATCAGCTGCGTCAGGTTCACCGGGAGGTACTTTCCATGATGCAACTTCCGACGCACGTCCAGTAATTGTCCGTTGAGCTCAAATATCATCTCCTCCGGCCAGACATTGTCTGCCGTGACCCAAGCGTGTTCAGTTGTGAATCCAGCAGCAGACTGCATGGCCGAACAGCGCAGCCGGAACGTGCACGATCCTTCTTGAACAAGCATGCTTGGCAGTGATCCTTCAATCTCTGACGGCAAAAGTTCCGGGCGCCGTCGGATCGCGTCTTCCGCCACATGAAATTTGAGCACGCGAATTGGTCTGGTGTCCACTATCGTTGGAGATAATGTGTACCCCACAACGTGTTGATACAGTCGAGGACCGGAGGGCTCCATCTCCTTGGGAACAAGAAGCGGACTACGCAGAGGCGCTTGATGCAACGCACTGCGAATCGTGTCGGGGTGTGTAGGCTGCGATCGGGGTGCTGCGCCTTCAGGAGGAAACAACCGGGCGGCCTTTTGGGGATTGAAGAGTGTATTAAAACCGTCTCGAATTCCCGAAATGATCCCCGGTCGCGCTGGCATGGGTGAATGGTCAGGTCGGCCCAAGCTAGGTGGATCTCGCTGAGGCTGTTGCTGTTGCTGTTGCTGTTGCAGCCGTCGCTGCATCAATTGTGCTAGGTGAATTTGCTGAGCGGTGGCGGAAGCCATTTGAGGTTGCACGGGGGAAACGGCCGTCGGCATAGAAGCACCGGGGACGACCTGCTGAGCGGGCCTCTGCATGCTCTGGGGAATATTGACAAAGTGACTCACCAAAACAGGCGAGATGATATAGGGCTGCTGCGCTCCCCGGGCACCTTTCTTGCGTGTCGAGTAGTCGATGTAGACACCTCTGAGCAGTAGGTAAGCGTTGTTCTTCTCTTGTTGTGTCCTGCGATGCCCGGCTTCGTGGTACCCGATGGCGTCAAGCTCATGGACCTTCATCAGCTCGGTCATTTCCTCGCAATCGACCACTTCCCAGAACATCCGCGCAATCGTCGTGAAGAAGACTCGGTGGAGCACGCGACTCTCGAGGCCAAGCTGCTCCGCCATGTCCTGTACAAGTGGGGGTGCTTGCCGCTCGTGCGTGAATTCCCGGGTGAATGCTGGCCACGTCGATGCCAAGCGGAGTAGAAATTGCTTGACCCACGCAACTCGATTCTCGAAGACGTTTCTTGCGACGCCGTTCGGATCTGAATAGATGTCCATCATGGGTTCCGGAAAGGCCGCCGAAAATCTTAGGAAGGTCGGTGAACATGATGAATTGGGGCAAAGAACTGCTTCGATCCTCGCGAAGCATTCGGGACTCAGCTCGCGTATTGACCGCGGTAACGATGCCGGATCGTAGTTGCGCAGGACGAAGAGTTGGTGCAGAGCCTGGAAGAACCAATCTTGATATTTGACGGCATCTAATAGTAACTGCAGTCGTCCGTGATCGTTGGTAGTTTGCATATTGGCGGCGAGCTCCCTCTCCAGGGTCCGTAAGCGATTGAAGAGCAGTCCATCAGGCACTCGCGACGCTCCTCCCAAGCCTAAAGACGGGCTGCCAGCTAAGTGAGAAGCGGGAGATTGTACTCCAGGAGCGGTATGTGGGTTGCCAGGGGAGCGTGTGGCGCCGGGTTGCTGGGAGGGATCGAGCGTCAGGAACTGCCGCGGGTGCGGAATCGGAGGGGTCATCGTGCTGGAGGAGGGAACGACATGATGCTGCGCGATCGCAGCTGCTGGATGTTGTCGTCGCTGCAGGTGCGCATTGTGGGGATGATGGTTGTTGCTCTGAATCTGGTTCCTGCCCAAAGTGGTGGCATGTGACAGGGCTGCGATCATATTAGGGCTTTGCGATAGCGCCGATCGGTCTTTCGATGCAGATGTCTCGTCGCTCGGGGCCGGAGACGGCAGCGATGGGGCATTGCGCTGGAACGCCATGCTGGCCGCGCCGGAGGTATTACTGGCTGTAGCCCGAGGAAGAGATGCTGCGGATGTCAAGTTGGCCGTGTCGGCGGGCGATGAGGAGGAGTTGGTAGCGGTGCAGTCGCCGAATTGTCGAGTCAATCGCTCCTGCCGCATTCTTGACTGCTCTTGCAGTTTCTGCCAGCGTGAGGGGCCGTCATCGCGTGTCACCGTCAACGAGGGCGACGCGTGTGTCGGTGGTCCACGCTCATGAGCGCTCAGTGGAGAATCCATTCTTGCGTGCTGCTTCAGTGATGGGTCAGTGGACTGTGCCCGTCCCAGGCGGCCTGCCGAAGCAAGGGCGACCCGGCCATTGACAGCGATCGCACCAGGCGCATCAGGGTAGTGTTCACGGGAAGGTGCAGAGATGCAATCATCAATGCGACGCCGCTTAGGCGATGGTGGCATCAGATCCCGGGGGCATCAATAATGATGCCATTCACATCACAAGAATTTTGTTATGTGCGCCTCAGAAGCCAGTCACAATCGAAATTCCGTGATAGGCTGCCGCTGAGAGGTGTGACCCCAGCACCTCTTCACCGGGGTATACGGTTGGTGCGAGAGGGATGAAAAGAAGAACCTGCGATTGCAGCTGTTGCGCGGGAATCTTCTCGACAATGAGAAGTCGTCCCGGTTGCGGCACAGCAACTGATGGTGTCGTTCGTGCATGAGCGCAGTGACTATTTCGAATCATGCCCCGAAAAGAAAAGAAAAGGTCCTCCGCACGTTCGCCGAGCGGTCTGATCATGCGATGGGAATTCCAATTACTACTCTGTTGACTGATCTGTTTCCTGCATGCTGATCCTGGTGCTGATCCTCCCTATTTGAAGCCGGTGTGGCAGATGTGCGTGTGCGCGCTCATTTGCGATAGATTTGCGGCGGCATGGGAGGCGCGCACGGAAGCCAGGCCCCGGACCCTGTGGACGGCAGGGCATCTCAACCTGCAGACAAGGCTGCAAACGCGCTGACAAGGAAGACGCGGCGCCATGCAGCATTCCACGATTGATGACCAAATGTGATAAAGAGTTCCCGCGGGGCGTCACCGCGCCCCAGTTGATGAGCAACAAAGACATGGAACAATGATGGCCATGGACCGCCAACATTTGGAAGAACAGAAGCATTCCAAGGTTGACGTCCATAAGAAAACTGGTAGCGTAAGCGCCGGTGCTTCACACCGGAGCGGTTGAGGACCGTGGAATCCTTGCACTGCCGAGGGTCCACGCCGCCATGGTTTGAAGAGCGCGGTTCGGAGAATTATCACTCCTCCATGCCAAGCAGACGATGCTTCGTGATTGCCAGATATGCCCACATACTCACTATTCGTCCCGATGATCGTTCGCGTTGGAGCAAACGATGAGTGTAAATGATCTCTGTCCTCACATGCGCCCTGCTTCGGAAAATGTGTGCCACTGCAAGATCAGGATCGCGGAGAAGTGCTTCTGACAGATGCTAACATCTGCAATGCCGACAGTGGTAGTCCTTGACGATAGGACTACCTCACAAACATTGGCTTCTGTTGACAGACGGACAACATGCCCCGGGGGGTCCACCACCTGCGTATGTGGAAACCACCATGCAGCGAATCGCAGAAAGGCGCTTCGTACACGGGGAAGCCTCCAGGATGCAGTCTATGCATGGCATCGTGTCATCCGAGATAGACACCAGCCACCTGCGCTCTGGACGTTTTCGTTGTTGGCGTGTCGAAAGGACGTCTGCACTCGGCTGGTGGCTGGACCCGACATTCAGGTTGCGCAATCATTGCTCCACGTGAAGAAGGATCCCCCTCCCGAACACGAACAACCACCAAAATCCCTTTACGCCCTTGACACATTTCGCCACCACAAGCGTTCACATTCATTGACACATGCGACTGCTTATGGATCCGCCTGTCGAGATGCCGTGGCTTCCACATGACCAGATGAATAGTACTGTATCGCCGTCGGGGCGCAACGTGGGTCAATGCTTCCGCCAGAGGCAGCACGCGTGACAAGCTCTGGGACTTAGGGTGGCTGGAGATAGCTGGCAAGTCGCAACGGTCGTCGGGCGCGCGCGAGCCAACCAATTCAGCGCAACAGAGCGACTGATCTGCCGAGCCAGGGCACACGGCATGCCATGTCAGTCAGCTTTGCATACTCTTGCCATTGGGTGTCGCCTTTGTTCTGCCCTGTCACGCTGGTCGGGTGGTCCCCTTCCCCCAAGTGTCGCGGTCATGGCGTGCATATGCACCGATGCCAGTGCCGCGCACTCTCAAGCCGCACCGGGGACGCCCATGATTCAGGATGATGTGGGCGGACTGCGTCGACAGACAATCGGCGCGCCGGAGCGCCGCAGACACTGACCCTCAGCTGTCGATATATCGCCCACCGGCTTTGCCTCTACGGGACGATCCAGTTGGGAACATCGGATTCCTCACTTATACGAGCACATGGCTGTGGAGGATTAGATTGGCAGCGGAGGTATAGAGTTCGTCCATGTCGTGCACTGGCGCCGGCAGGTCAGATTGGTCCTGACTCCGAACAAAGCAAGCCATGTCGAGTTCGTGCCTGTGCGCGCTCGCCCAATCCGCCATGCCCGCATTCAGCCCAGTCGCTCGACCACACCAGGCCCGAATGCGCGTGGCGTGCGGGCCACGACCAGAAGAAGCGGGCATAGATGGGGCCCTACTTTTCCGTCGGAGGAACGGTCGTCGGCCGCATCTGGGCAGCGGAGCCCATGCACCCGGGCGTGCCGAGCAAGCAAGCGAATACTGTAACTTACTCGACCTGCCCAACACGTTGGCACACGCCGGGGCAAGCTCACATCCAGTCGCGTCCCATCCCAATCGGGTTGGCGATTTCATTGCTCTCCCTTGGGGCTAAGTCGATCGCCGTTGGGCATGCAGAAGAAAGGGAATGGTTTCGTAGAGACGTTTTGCCGCACGGTGCAGGATTGATCAGCATGCGAGTTGCGTCTTTGTTACAGGCTGAGGTGCGCCGAGTAGTCAGTGTCCCTCTCTCATGTGGTCGGAACGCGCATCGCTTTTGCATCGCTCTGACGGCTAGACGGAGCTAGTCCGCCACCTGCCCTCGCACGTCCGCGCTGGACTTGTCCGTCGCGCGCCCGTCTGCCTGTCGTTCCCCTCTCTTGCGCCTCTCTCCACCTTGGGACCTTTTCCGCGCTGCGTTTTCCCCGGATCTGCATCGTGAGCAGCCCGCCCGCTCGACCTGCCAAATTGCCGCTGTCTGCCTTCACCAGTGCGCTCGCTGCCTCTCTCACACTCATCCGGTCTCCTTCTCAACTTCAGACAACCTCGTCTCTGTTCACTGGTGCATACCAGACCCAGCATTGAGGAGGGCCCATCCCACGCTCTGCTTGTCCGACGTCGCGCAACAAATAGCGACTTATCCACCTCACCCACCGGCCAAGTCACCAGCTCTTGAAATCCCACGCAGCCCGACTGCGGAGCTGGAAAGCATACCGAGCTCAGCACCGTCGACTTTGACGGCTACGGCCTCAGAACCATGCCATTCTGAACAATCAGCCTGTAACTTATTCCAGCATAAGTTATCGTTGCTATCATCAGAGTGCAGCCGCCCCGCGATTACGTGCGCATTTCGGATCACTCTCAGCACTTTCACGGCCCCGCGACAGCGACTTGTACAATCACATTGCCGAGGCGCAGAACAAACTACTCACATAGATTATCGTGGCAGCAGCTATGGCTACCAAGGGCGGCGCAGGCAGCGCAGTGCCCGGGTCCATCTTGCTGGTCATCCATGACTTCATCGCGCGCAGTCCGGATGAGCTCAGCCTGGCCAAAGGCGACCGCATCGAGCTGATCGAACGCGACGACGAGTTCGGAGATGGATGGTACTTGGGACGACACTTGGCGAATGGCCTAAGCGGTCTGTTCCCAGAAGGTACGCATACTTGCGAGACCGGAGCGGTCAGACACTGGCGGGCGTGCTTTGCTGACCCTCGATAGTCTACACGACACCAGCGCCCAAGGGCACTTTGAACACAGCCAACAAGCAACGCGCTCTGGAGAATCTGCCCAAGGCGACAGCTCCACCCAATACCGCTCTGCCCAGCATTCCTGGTCAACCACCGCAGAGTCCCACCACAGCACCATCCAACTTTGCCCGCACCCCGAGCACCGGCAAGAATGGCGCGCCGGGTGGTGTACGCGCCTCGATACCGTCAGACGCGGCGACTGGCGGCCCACGTAACTTCTCCATCAATTCCGACTCGCCTGTAATGAGCGAGACCCTCTCGGTCATCGATGAGCACATCACCGACATGAACACACCGCGAGCGTCGTATGCCAACACCAACAAGCGGGAGTCGGTGAGCAGTGCGTATTCGTACTACCCGCTCAATCGCAAGTCATACATCGCCGGTCATGAGACCGATGAGGAAGAGTCACAGTTGCACACTCCCGCCGAAGTCAACGCGTGGTCGCCAAAGCGCGTTGCCGAATACCTTGAAGATCAGGGCGTGGAGCGCTCGCACTGTGATGTGTTCATCGAGCAGGATATCAGTGGCGAGGTACTACTGGCCATGGACCAGAACAGCTTGTTCATCAAGGAATTAGAGCTGGGCTCGGTCGGCCGAAGGTTGAAGACGTGGCACAAGATCAAGGCGCTGCAGGAAGAAGTCAAACGCAATGCGCATCCGGTGCCGGTTCCTCCCATGCCCGCACAAATTCCTGCGCCAGTGACAGCAGGAGCAACTGCTCCCCAACAAAGAGCGACGTCAGTGCCAGCGGTTTCGCAAATGCCGCAGCCAGCGCCGGTTGCGAGTCCGCAAATGCCGCCCATGGAGCCCACCAGGACGCGCAGCTCCACAGTCGGGACCACAGGTTCCCAAGGTTCCGTGCGGAAGCGACCCGAGATGCCTCCACAGCAGCGGAGCAAGAACAAGACGCTCCAGGCACCTTCCTTCTCCTTCTGGTCGGCGCCCACCATGTCGGGCGCAACGGGTGGTGTGTCGCCGCTGCAGAGCATGACCGCCGCATCCCGCAAGGACGCCGCTGCCCGCCCGTCCGCGCAGAGCATTCGCAATATGAACAACTCGAGACGGCACTCGAGCATCGACTCTACGTCGACTGATGGTGCTAACCGAGTAATGCCCGGCCATCGCAGACAGCCTTCCCAGAATTCTTACACCACCGTCAAGAGCAGCAATCACGGCCACACCGCGAGCATTGATTCCTACAGTCAAGGTGGCGCTTTCCTCGGCGCGAACAACACTGGCTCCCCGAACGACCTGGACCGTGGCTACTTCTCGTCCACTGAGGCGGAGAGCCGCAATAGGAAAACTCTGGTGAAGCGAAGTCCCACGGTGGCCGGCACACCCCACGCCCGGAGCCATAGCACGGCGCCCTCGGCGAAGGACAGCGTGCAATCCGGCCGTCAACAAAGCATGTATACTCGGGCCGACGAACCGATCGACACCCGGACGTTCACTGGCGTTTTTGAGGCTCTCAAGGTTGCGACGACCTCACCGTTCTCGAAGACAGCAGAGGCGACAACCAGCCCCACAAGTCCAGCTAAGCCGGCTCTCACCCGTACAACATCGAAGGCGACCTCCGTTCGGGGTGCACAGTCGCTGGATAGCGACAAGGCGTCCGAGATCTCCGCCCTGCCGAGTCTGAACAGCGCCCAGGATGAGCAGCATGGTGGCACGATCGCGGCCCTCTCGAACAAATTCGAGGCATTCCGTTCCGCAGTCACTCGAAGGACTTCCGATGCTACGACTACGAACAGTCCAGTTAGCCCAAGAACGCAATCCGGACGGCACACGTCGACATCCGCTACGATGGTCAGCCCCAAGACCAAGGACAGTGATGATATGTCTGGTACCACGGTTGGGGTGCCTTACGGCCAAGCCTCAGCAACCGGGATTAGATCGGTCACCAGCCCCATCGCAGGTAAGGATGCTCTGGTCAGCTCGCCCACTGATACGATGTCGACTCCCAGTACCGAGGATAAGGAATCCGGCCGTGCCTCCACTGGCTCTAACCAGCTCGCCGTCCCACCTATGGCAACGAGACGCCCACGGACAAAATCGAAGAAGATGACTTCCGCGTACACGCGTGGTCTGGAGCACAAGACGCCGGCCGAGCAGATGCAGAACTGCGACTACTCCGGTTGGATGAAGAAGAAGAGCGGGTCGCTCATGACGACCTGGAAGACTCGCCTGTTCATCCTCCGCGGCCGCCGCCTGTCGTACTACTATAGCGACGGCGACACCGAGGAGAAGGGCCTGATCGACATCTCCTTCCACCGCGTCCTGCCCGCGCACAACGAGACGCTCACGGGCCTGCACGCCACCGTCACGGGCGCCGTCGGCCTGCAGGGCGGCAGCCCGCTGCCGACATCTACATCTGCGAGCGCAACGCCGACGCTCGCGGAACAGGATCTCAAGGAGCACCCGCCGAAGCAGGGCGAGGAGGACGATGGCCTGTTCATCTTCAAGCTCGTGCCGCCCAAGGCCGGGCTCAGCAAGGGCGTCAACTTCACCAAGCCCACCGTGCACTACTTCGCCGTCAACTCCCGCCAGGAAGGCCGCCTCTGGATGGCCGCGCTCATGAAGGCCACCATCGACCGCGACGACGACGCCACCGTCACCACCACCTACAACCAGAAGACCATCTCTCTGGCCAAAGCGCGCGCCCGCAATGAGCGCCCGCCCGCGCTCAAGGATGATGAGGCCGGTGGATACGGCGACGGCCTCGGCATCAGCGAGGAGTTCGGCGAGCATAATGTCCTCACGCCGGATATGATCGCCGCGGCGAATTACCTGGATGTTGGCGGTCTGCCGGATGGCTCGTTTCACGACGGCTCGACGACGATGGCCAGCAGCGTCTTTGACGGCAGCGAGGGAGACGCTGTGACAGGGCCGAATCGCGGCGTGCATGTCCCGCCATCGTGAGCGAGCAATATGATCCGCCGCAACGATGGCCAACGAGGAATAACATTTTGGACATTTCACATTCACGCGTCGCGTAACGCACGACACCAACCCACACACTTAATCACTTTTTGGTTCTAGGAATAAGGCACACAAATTTTGGAACGCGGGCAACTTGGAGAGAACAAAGATCTTTTTTCTTGGAATCGTCAGGGATTTTCGATGGGAGGATATGGAGAGCGACACGCTAAAAAAAGAGATCACCACCACCACCACCACCACACCGAAGAACCATTTATCTTGGAAAGCGACGTTGATACCCACACTGGCACATTTCTGTCTGTTTTTCCAACTTCACTATTATATTATTTTATGTACCCACACGCAAACTATGTGTTTGTCTTTGTTCGGCTTCGCTTCCGCTGTCAAACATCAAACGCCTTGAGCCTGTTTAGTATGTGTATCCCGTGCTCTTGCTATTCGTGGTATGTGAAAATGTATGTCCCCGTCCCATTCGTGAAATAATCAGCGCTTGCTCGAAGATGTCGTGCATGTTGTCAAAGAAAAAGAAAACCAGTAAACCACCAGTCCCAATATCATCGTTCTTGATAACAACCATGATCCACTCCCCCCACCAAACGTCGTCCGCTCCCATTCTCCAATTGCGCTACTGCTTCCTCGCCGACCCGCCCGCTCCGGACGACGATCCCGACGACGGATCAAAGGACCGTTCATAGTACGTCGGCAACCGATGGATATACGTCAATGGCGCATTGGAACGGATCCCGCCTTGTTGGGATGTCGACTGACGTTGTTGTTGTTCTTGTTGTGAGGAGGTAGGATAGGATGAAGAGGAGGAGCTTTGAGAGATCGGGTGGGTGTTCGTTACTGTGTGGCGTTGTCAGTGATGGAGATTTTGGACAAAGACATCATCACCGTATGCCATTCAGACGGTGGTGTCGGATGATCTATTCATCGGATGTGATGGAAAGAAGACTCACGATAACGCGGGTCGACGGTGCCGGTGTTGGCGGCGTAGGATTGCGGGGAGGAGTAGTACATGTTGTTGGTGGTGGTGCAGGAGGAATCTTGCGATTGGCGTGCAACCTGTTGCGTTGATGTAGGATCTTCAGTTGGCTGCTGTTGGCTTGATCGTTGTTGATATTCCTGGTTGGTCGTCGATTGGTCTTGATTGGAAGCAGACGAAGAAGAATTCATCGAGTCGTCGTCGTCGTTGGCAACATCCGAGTAAAATGATGATTTCGAGTCTGAAGGGAAGAAGAGCCAAGAATTGAAGAACCATTTTATGTACTCTCATGGAGCGTAGCCTACCCGTTGAGACAACAACAACCCTTCATCCACCGCGACATGCGAGGACACGCGTCGTGTCTAGGTTACCGTCAATGCAATGCGATACAAGCATGCGCGGCAACAACAAGAAAACGCAAAAAATAAAGCATGAGAAAGCAACATTCGACGCGTCTGCCTCAGAAGCCGATGCGTCACACTTCCAATCCTTCCATCGGAACGGGTTATCTTACCAATCTGACCGCCGAAATCGCTCGTCATAATAACTAAGTAGTTAGCGATGTACGGCACAGAACTGCATTGGTTCCAGAAAACGTTTGACGGACAGGTACGCCCTATCAGATCGAGCCCGCGCCAATGACATGCATGGCCGAGATTACAGCCCCGGGAGAACCGTGCTAGAGCTTGCATGCAGCTGTGACTCAGTCGTCGCCAAAGGCCGCAAGGGTCGGGGTCGGGTTCGCCGATCCTCGGGGCCAGAGGGGCAGAAGAGGGATAGGGACGGCAACCCTCGCATCCTTCAGCAATGATCATGACTTGCCGTTGGGAGAAGCATCAAGCCGGCCACCACTCCGAACGCGGCTCAAAGTTGGCAGTGGCAGGTGGCAGCCTTGCAGTCTTGCGGATTGTGAAAGCCAATGTTACCCGAAGCGGCAGTTGGAGGGGCGAGAAAGTCGCGGATGCCTGGCGCCTGAAGAAGCGGAATAGGCGCGTTCATGCAGGCCGGGGCGCACGCGTGCTCAGGCAGCAAGATTTGCCCTACACCACACGTGTGATGCTTTTTGTTTTTGGGACTGATGTAGAAACGGGAGAAAGGTGGATGAGAGCAGAAGATCATGCAAGGGAAGACGCGTCCCTGGATGATCGAGGGGAGCGGGACTCGTCAGCTCATGATATATCGCTGGCGATTTCTTCACAGCTGCCTGGTGCAGGAACTTGGCACAGGCAGCAGAAGTTCAACAAGATGCATTGAATGATTTCATTCGTTTGCTTGTTCGCATTCAGGCGTCAATATTTACAACATGGTTCGCGTGGGTAGGCGCTAAAAGCAGGGTATCTTGCGGGAAAATTGGAAAAAGAAAGAGATTCCTGCCTGGGAAGAAAAGCCAAAAAGGGAACAACGAAAGCAGGCATCAGAATGGCCTCTTTCCATGGTCATAGATCCCCCATCGTCCTCCGGGTTCGATCAGAAATTCCGATACCCACACAAACACTGCGACGACGCCGGCTGCGCCGCCAGGTCCGCCGCGACCCGGCCCCCGATCGTACCATTCACGAAGCTGTAACACGCGGGGATATTAGCGCCGCCGGGACTACTCTGCGTGACCTCGACCGCGAACGGCCACTGCGAGAACCCTCCGACGCTCGTCGAGTTCGCGAGGCTGCCCGTGGGGAAGTTCCGGGCAGCTGAAAGATACAGCGACCCCGTCAGCGTCGTCGCGTTGAAGAAGCAGCGCGATTGCGCATTGTCGTTGCTCAGGCTGACGCTCGGCACGGTGTATTTGGACATCTCGACGCTAAAGGTGTAGCGTGCGGAGCTGGAGTTGGAGGAGGAGGAGATGTAGGTGAGAGGTTGGTCCGAGAAGGAGATCCCGAAGGGATTGTTGGTCGAGCTGACGGAGAGGTTGGCGGGAATGCCCTTGTCAGACGTCGAGCCGGTCTCGTTCGTGGCGTAGTTTGAGCCGGTGGCGGTGATGACCCAGTTGAAGGTCGCGTAGTTGGTCGAATCCGCGCCTGAGCTTGAAGAATTCAACATTTGGTAAGAGTAGCAGTTCCAAATTGCCAAGTTTGCGCTGCAGCTGCCGTCCTGAGCCCGCAAAGCCGTCACAAGACTATACTGACCAACAGGGAACGCTTGTGTCGTTGATGAGTTCCCAGATCCAGTGCCTGATGCGGGCGAGCCAGAAGAAGGCTGCTCTCCTTCGTCGGCATTGAGTTGCCGTCCAACTGTCAGTCCCACACCGAGGCCCACCGCGAGACCTATTATGATAATGATGGCAGCAATGATCAACAAGAGCCGTGTCCAGCCACCTCTCTGCCGGTTTTGCCGGAGCGGTTTCCTCTGATCACTTTGCCGCAATGCCGCCAACTTATGGCCTTCGACCGGGCCTCTCAGGTCGTCGTCCGACGACGACGGGATATCGGGCATCCATGAGTATGCGGGCGGAGCGGTGCGCGCCGAGCGCGACGACGTGGTCGTCTCCCCGCTGACCTTGGGCGGCGGGACCGCCGGTTCTGGGGGCACTGGTGGGGGCGGAGGCACGGGCGCGACCTCTCGCGGCACCGAGCGCGGTGGTAGTCCGAAGGACGGCGGCGCCTGCGCGATCGAGGACTGACTCGGGCTTTCACGCAGAGTGCTTCGGACTGGAATAGGCGGTGGCGTCACGGGCGTCTCGTCGATTGTGTCTAAACGGGTGCTGGAGCCGGACGAATACCGCTTCGCCGTCGGCGTTTGTATCGTGGTCGTCGTAGTCGTTGTATGCGTGCTAGTCGCGGTATTTGTTGTAGGCAGCGCAAAGTCGAACTGCTGGAAGGGCGAGAGTGGTTCATTTGAAGATGCCATGGTGAATATGTTGTAGCCCCCTCGGGCCGGTTTTCAGCGCGGTGGACAGGCCGAGAGATGATGGTATTGCGACACCGCACTGCGTATACTTCGTTGGTCGCTGGAACGAGTGTATTCTCAAGGAAGGTGGTCCTTGTCGCCGGTATATGGATAGGTTGGAATGCGTAATCGCATGGCTGGCACAATCGCCACGAGCAATGCTGGACGCTCACGCCGCGGAGGGGAGTGCGTGAAGACAAAACGGCTGGCCGGCCGGGTTGCGCAAAACACAGGGAGACATGGAGGAGGAGCAGCAGCCTCGCGCGTGGACGTGGGCCAAGGCAGACTGGCAGCTGCATGCGTCCAGAGCCATGGTTGTGGTCTAGCGGGAGTATCGAATGCACGTTGGCGGCACACGAATTCCTGCGGGCAGATGAGGTACTGAACACTACCCTCTACGCAATATCCGCAGTGGAGGTGGGCGCGCGCAGGTTGTTGGCCGATGGAAATGAGGTGCGGACGCTGGCCCGCCGCCATTCTGGGTTAGGTTTGAGCTGTGGGCGAAGCCCGTTCGGCGTGCCTGGCGTGGCCGGGGGGGCGGTGGCCACCGGTGTGGGGTTCCTGATCGATCCTCACCAGCAAATCCTGGAGCACACACACGCGCGTAGGCAACAAGCAATCCTCGGCCAGGAAGTACGCGCTACAACAGTCGGAGACTTCCACAGTGCTGCAGCAAGTCTCGAGGACTGCACGTCCGGTCTTCCAGCAGCCAAAATAAGGCTAGCTTAAAACTTCCGATTGGTTTTGTCTGGCTCTCAGGTTGTGTTGCTAAACGACCACCAAACATCCCACTTCGAGATTTGGAGGCTCCAATCAAGTATTCACAAGCAGCTCACGGCACTTCGCATTCGATTGCCAAGTCAAGTGCAAGTGTCGCGGAATCACATGATAGGCACAGATCAACAATTCACTTGTGTGATGAAGCAAAACTGAATCGTACAGTCACCAGTCTTGCCCAAATCGCTTCGCATTAGTGATCGTGATCGAGGTTCACATCGAATCGAGCTTTACTGCGGTGAATGAATGTACCTTCCAACCCGGCATCAACTCGGAGGCCCAGCCATGTCACCTTTACGTGACCGTTGAGCCAGATCGTGTTTCTGTACAAGGTTCATCGTGACAGTTGCCTTGCTTGAGCGTTACATCGGTTCAACAGTTCTGCACACCAACCTCCGCGTTGAAACGTCTTCTCGAGAACCAACCACCCAGCTACTTCGACATCAAGCATGCCATCAAATCTACAAATCCTGCCGATTGGCGATCGATCGGACGGCACAGGCTCAAAACCAGCCAACGCGACTGAGTTTTCGCGCAACGATGGCTACTACCTCGACAGAATCGCCGAGCGATGGGCCCAGGATCGCAACGAGTCACCGGCCTTCACCTATCGCCTCGATCGATTGCCAACGGGCTACGCCGGCTTCGAGAAGCAACGATTAGACAAAAGCGCCATCGATCGGTATCTCTGGGGACACCCGAAAGGAGTCTTCCGGTCGATCAACGAGCTGTATCCTCATTTCAAATATTTACAGGAAGGCCAACCCGGCACAGCTTGCCCTTGCAAGTTGTGCAAATCTCAAAGAGCGGTGCACAGATTCAGCGGCAGCAGCACCTCCGAGACAATCGAAGAGAAGTCCAAGTATTTCTCCGATGCTTCAGACACACAACGGTCATTGCCCTTGAGCAAGCAGAAACCAGCGATTCCAACGATTAAAGCGCCACAAGATCCCAAACAACAACCAGCGCAGCCATCATACGGGAACCTTCCAGAAGGTAGATATGATTCAGACTCGTCGCAGCCTACGCGAAGGAAGCAAATCGATGCAAATGGGACACCAGACATTTACCGCATCCTTCTAGACAAGCTGCAAGAGGCCGGGACCGATGGCTACGTCAATGAAGACATTACGGAGTTCATGTCGCCAGATTGGAGAGCCGGCCATCAACAGCTACATGAGCTCCTTGCAGAATGGCGCGATATGCCCAATTACGTCCCTCGAGTCGGCGAGATAGTCCTGTTCGCTCGCAAGGACGATGACATCGCTTGGAATCCAAAGACTTCGTCCTTCTCTCACGTCGACACCACGACCGACACTTGGTTGGACACTCCAAGATGGGAAGCTGGCGTAGTGACACAGATGCCGGTGCACAAACTCGCGGCAAGAGACTTGATCGGCGTTGCCCCAGACTCAACGCAGAGCCTGGCATATGCTGGCTTTCGAATTGAGCCACTCCTAGAAGCGACGGACAAGAAGCGGAAATTGGTCACGGTGCAACACAAGTATGTTCCATTGCATCGCATTCGACCTTTTACATATTGGAAGCAGTGCCTGAGTGGTGTCGAGGAGAAAGCATGGCATCCTTCGATCAAGGCTGCTCTGTCGATAAGCAACAGCTTCTGCCTCCTGGCTCGCCATGCTTTCAAGGGCACATGGCCAGAGGCCACCGTCTTTGTTCAGGGACTCTACATCGGATCCGAACTGATCTTGGTTGGCGATGCAGTCCGTTTGCTTCCCAAGCCTGCGATCAGCAAGCTGGAAAGAACACACTCAATCACCGACATGATGATAGTTACCTCAATCCGACTATGCTTTCTGGACCTCGACGAAGCCGGTGACGATGATTACGACCACCAGAAATCATACACCATTTGCTTACATATTCAGGGAAGACCGTACACGCTCGAGCCGAAGCGAAGCTTTGATGGCCGCGGGCAGGCCATTGCGCGCCTTGGAGAAAGAATTTCAAGCAATTACTCTGGATACGGGACTTGGTACCACGTCCTTGATCCCGAGAAGCCTGGTCTGCGTCTTGAGATCCCATTCACAAGGATTCTTGGCCGCTGCTACGAATATCCCGCTCCCAAAGCATGGTTCGCTACCCCTACAGGTCTCCCAGTGCCGTTAGGCCAATCCTTCGCTCAAACATCGAAGGAACACCAAGACTTCATCCGCGGATCCGAAGGCATCTCTTTCGCGCGGCAATACAGCCTCAAAAACGACCCGCGCATCGACCGCGCCGGCGGTAAAGCCTGGTTCTGGGCCGACTCGCGCATCGAGCAACTCGACCTGCACGAGGCCAACAATCGCTTCGTCGGCGTGCACGACGAGACACGCCACAAAGCGCAGATGAATGCTTGGCGCAAGGCGCTGAAGGTCATGGACGGCAAGAAAGGCGGCTTGGAGGAGTATCATGCCGCGCGGGTGCAGCAGAAAGCGGAGGTCCAGGCTGCGGTGGCGTCGGGATCCAGTGCGTATGGGATGGTCGCGTCGGGGTCAATTGAGCCGCAGGAGGACAGCGAGGATGAGAGTGATCATGGAGGTGAGATTGAGGTCGCTGCAGCCACTCAGGGTGGTGGGCATGATGAGGACGAAGAGGACGACGACGATGATGATGCGATGCCTGAATGAATTTAGTCGCCAAAGCCCATCAGATGAGCGCAGTTCCTTCATCGGTATGGACCAATGGTCTAGCATAGTCTGATGCATCGAGGAGCTCATCATGCGTGCTCTCACTTTAGTAAGGCCTTTGAACTGCATGCATGACTTACCATCAACTTTCAATGGTGTTCGGCAGAAGCCGCAGGATAATTCCTCGTTTCCCAGAAGTCATCAAGCAACAACATGTATTGGCCGGCAAGCTTCCATCGACCGTCGATGAGCACGAGAACTTCTTTCAGCTCGGCGAGGCGTTTGGCGCATTCCGGGTCGGACGACTCGCGCACATACCACGCATCTGTGAGAAGAAGATGTCAGCACACATTCTGTCTGCCAATATTCCATATGATTGTGCTCACAATTGGCAGCCGCGCCATACAAGCTCTCAAGCAGAAAAGGGCTGATGCTGCCAAGTCCGTTGACCACAATATCTTCTCGAATTCGGCGGGAGAGACGCAACACATCTTCGCTTGTTTCATTCAAGAGGTCTATAGCCTCCTTCTGCAGTTGAAGCCGGGATTCCGGTGAGTTGTCAGCCAGCGTCCACGAGCAGCTGTAAGTCTCGGAAATAGCCAGCAGCGCAGAATACCCGATCGCCATAGCCGCATATCGCGGCCGGTCGGGAGACTGGGTTTCTTCCACCTCCTGTGACAGACATAATAGCAATGTTTTCATAGTCCGCATGAGCTGAGAAGCCTCGGTGAAAACGAATTCGTCGGTTGTGATCCTCTCGGATCGATTCCGAAGCATCTTGCCCATGAGGTGCCCTGCCTGGCAAACGCGAGCAAAAGGTGCAGCTCGTGCATTTTGGCTAGCCGATAGAGCGAGAGGAGCGGCCACGACCATCTTCCCACGATCCCAGTGATCGTCGTCAATGGGGAGCACACTGTCCAGGCTGGGATCGGCCGTAGCAAAGGGTTTACCTCTACCACCAATGTTGACAAATCGATCGAGGAGGACTATGGCCCACCACACTCGCCTTCGTTCTTCTTGTTCGGTCCACGTTGTAGGACGACTTAGCATTTGAGGGAAGTCGCGACCGTGTAACCCCATTGCGTGTCCGAGGCGAGCTGCGTGTCCGATTGTCAAGTATGCGGCAGGATAGATCCCATGGCCGAGTTCGTAGAGTGATATGAGAATTAAAGCTTGGATCAGCTGAATACTGAAACCGTACTGAGATTCGACATGGCTGTAGAACGACTTCACGTCCCTGTAGAGCAATGACTGCGCCGATTCGTACTCCGGGGTCTCGCTGATGGAGAGCTTCATCGCCATGAATAGAAGTGCCATGTCCGCTCCGGGTTCGTGGTGAGGATTCGCGAGATGCTGGTACAGTCTGATCTTGGACACGATTGGCAAGTATGTGTGGATCGTCGAGAAGAATGTCTCGATCATTGCGCGAAGGTCTACCGAACTTCCTAGTGAAGTCAAGGCACCCGGAGGGACCTTTATGCAGGGTGTGGGAATTGACAGCCTCGCATATTCGAATGCACTCGAATCCAGAAAGAAGACACTTGGAAATGACGATTGCATCGTCCAGGTGGGTTGCGGACCAGACACTATACTATAGCTTGGAGGGCTTACTTGATGGCTGCCATTGCTTGACGTGCTACCGATGGCAACATTGCCCGGGACTGTGTTTTGATTCAATTCGCTGCTCCGCAGAAGCAGTGCTTCCAAGTCAACAACTTTCTGTTTCAACGCAGCAAAGTCGTCCGGTGTCGGCAGAGCTGTTGACTGTTCGACGCTGTAGTCGCATTCTCGCCGAAGTCGTTGACAGAGACTGCAAGCAGGAAGCACTTTATCGCACTTTCTCTTGTTTTTCCGGCAATGCGAACACGCTTGTTTTGCGAGTGCTGACCCGCTGAGGCTATTGGTGTCTGGCGATCCATCCATTGAGACGTCCATACTGTCAGCGTGTGTATCTATAGTGTCATGTCGAACGATATCGATCACCCAGGGAATGGCTAGTGACAATCAGTACACGACGGCAAATATGGTCAATCGAATAGACAAGGAGTCAGTCAGTGAGGGCCAAGTGCCCAGTTCATACAGAGTATCGTAAGGGAGCAGATTGCACGGTCGTCAGCCTCTCCATGTTCGTCCCATCATCACATAACCCTAGACGAAGTTCCAGCTTAGGGTTGTATCGAAGAATGACTAATGTGCAGTGAGGGTCAGGTGACCGTTCGCGTCCTTGGGCTCGTTCTTTGCAGCCGTGCAGCCTCAACTCCGGCGGACGACATCAATCGCGACGCTCGACAGCCAGTACTACTGCATACTCTACTGACGCGCCCACGAAATCGCGATGGCATCTGAGGATCAATCATCACCTCCAGCTAAACGCAAGGTTGGTATATTGGTGCTCTCCAACGTGTCACGGTCGGTTTTGCTTACACCTACTGCTAGACTGGACGACCTCCAAAATATGATTGGGAGGATAAAAAAGATATATGCCATAAGCTCTATGTAGAAGAAAAGAAGACGCCAGCCGAGATCATCAGCTACTTCGCCGAACACTTCAAGGTTGATCCGTCAGATCTGCCGTGCCGAAAGGGTTTCCTCCGCCAATTCAACTACTGGGGCTTTCCAAGTCACGGCAAAAAAGCACCCCTCGAACATGAAGAGGCAGCCAGCGCGAGAATTCGCGAGCTGTGGGAGCAAAATGTCAACCAGAAGGACATTAAAGCGCTGATGGATGAAGAGGGTTGGGACTTGAAAACGTATGAATTTACCAAGCTTTGGCGAAAGAATGGCTTGCGCCTTCGCAATGAGCATGGTTACAAGCCACCGAGTTCAGAAACTAAGAAGAGGAAGCGCTCGAGTGTCTCTGTACAGGAAGAGCAGCCTGCAGAGAGCCCGGAGGATCAGCCACAAGGTGAGCCGATAACAGCGCCCATGAGCGCCGAGGAAGCCGCCGCTCGTGCCCAGCGCCTATTCGAGCTTCAAGTCGAGAGCGATCAGCGGATGCAGTCACGCAAGCGTCGGCGCCGGATTCGTGGCTATGGACATCTTCCACCCGACGAGGCCGGCACGGCGCCCCGATATGCTTCGGAGACGAGTCTGGATGAGTGCAAATCGTATCTGCACCTTGACAACGAAACATACGTCAACATTCGGAAGGAGTACACGGCGATCTGCGAGGAGATGAACATTTTGAAGAAGACGGAGTGTCCTGATGGCGTTTGGGAAGAGTCTAAGATCCGCTTGATCAGTGAGAATCCACATCTCAGTGCTGTGATGCACCCGCTACAACCAGACCTCGACAAAAAGAACATCGCTTTGGAATGTCTTGCCGCCGATGTGACCAAGCGCATGCGCGTCACTGGTCGCGCAATCACCATTGCCGACGCAAACAATATCCTGGACCTCAATCCGACCGAGAGCAAGGCTGTTCGTCGTTCATTCTACGAAATCCTTGCCGCAGACAAGTTCGAGTCCAGACTTGTCAGCGGTGAAGAACACTGGAACGAGCTTCGGCAAAAGTGGTTCGACACCAATGAGAAATTGAAAACGGTCGTTCTCCAAAACGATCCTCAAAAGATGCGCGCTGTGGATTTACTTGGCAGAGATACAATGAAGCGCTTCCGCGAAGATCGCAATGCCCGCGGCGAACGTGTCGTCGTGCAGCAGAACGCCCAATATGGACCTGGGCCCGGACCTGCGTGGGCTGCAAAGGCGCCGCGCACCAAGCGCAAACCTACACTGACTCCTGCCGCGCTCAAGCGGGCGCCCGTGTCCGAAGCGGTTCCGACCGCAGAGATGGTCGCGGCGTCCATCGACCCGCAGTTCTCCACGGATGCCAATCTCCAGGCTGCGGTCGAGAACGGCGGCTACGCTCCACAATCCACCGAGAGCTTCGTGGAGTCAATCGTCCAGGCGGCCGGAGCGATGAACTACAGTCTCGATTCGAGCCAGGAAGGGGACAATAGCCAGATCAACCCGACTAGCCAAATCGACCCTCTTTTGGATTCCGTCGCCGCGTTCTTCCGTCTCACGCCCGATTCCCCCTTCGCCGACCAGATTCCGCAGATGTGGTTGGGCCATCTCACGGAGGCGACGTTGTCTGCGATACATGTCGCCGTTCTGAACAGGTTAGCCGAGCATGGGTTGGCCGATGGTTTGGCTCAGTTGTCCGCGGTCCAGGGAATCGTGAAAACGGTCCCAGGCAAGAAACCTGATGTATTCCACCTGCCATCCGACCTCGAACTGGGGGCTTACCTGAACCATATCGCACAACAAAGTGGATCGACGCCGTCATTTGAAATCAAGCTGGAGTCGAACTACGCTCAGGCTTAAGCATCGATGGCTGTTCCGGCTCCGAGATTACTTCTTATGATAAGGTAGTATCGATATGCAAGCTACTGCATGTTGGTTGTAATGTAGTCAAATGAAAGCCGTTACGTTACCCACAGCCTCCCATTTATGTGCTTCATCTATACGCGTATCGCGCTGTGAAGCAATGCTATAAAGTACACATATGCACAATCATCGCTTTCTCACTGCATCCGCCGCGCGTGCGCCAACAGAATTGGTGTCATGACTACGAACAATACTGGCCGGCTCGATGGCAGTTCAAGCCGTCTCCTCCTGCTGGTACTCCGGCGCCGCCAGCTCCGTCTTCTCCTGCTTGTCGTCGCCGCTGACCCAGACCTTGTTCAGCTCGGCGTCGATCTCCTTGCGGCGGGCCTTCCACTCCTCGACCTTGGCGAGCTTCTCGCGGAGCTCCTGGATCTCCTTCTCGACGCTGTCCTTCTCGCTGGCCGTGCCGATGCGCACGAACTCGTACTCGTTCGCCTCCGGGCCGAGGCCGAGGGTGAGCGTGAAGTTGTGGTAACGCTTGAGGGAGGCACGGGTTGAAATGGTGATGAGGGCTGTGATAACTAGTTAGAAACATTGATTGACGGCAGAAATGATGGAAGAGGCGCAACTTACTGATTCCCTTGGCCTTGGCAGTCTCGTACAGGATACCCTCGACGTCGGAGGAGACGGCGGAGGTGCCCTCGTCGATGAAGGCGTAGCGCGGCTCGTGGTACAGCAGGCGAGCGATGGCCATGCGCTGCTTCTCGCCGCCGGACAGCACGTCCTTCCACATCTTGCGCGTGTCCCAACCGCCCTCGCGCTCGGGGATATAGCCGAGCTTGCTCTGCTCGAGGATTGCCTGCAGCTCGCTCTCGCGGCGGCCGGCGTCGCGCATGTCCAGCTCCGTGTGTGGGTAGATGACCTGGTCGCGCAGCGTGCCCGGGCTGAGGTACACGCGCTGCGGCAGGAACATGATGCCGTCCTGGCCCGTCTCGCGCGGGCGCGAGGTCAGGCCGCGGTACGTGGGCCAGAGGCCGGCGATGATGCGGGCGACAGCGGATTTACCGGCGCCGTTGGGTCCGGTGATGAGCAGGTGCTCACCAGGGCTGACAACGAAGGAGAGATTGTCGATGAGCTCCTCGCCGCCCATCGGGTAGGCCGACGGGGCGACGATGGGCACATCCTCAAGGCGGACACCATCGAAACCCTTGTGGAGCGTGCCACTGACATCGGCCATGCTGTAGAGCTCGGGGTACTGTCCGCGCGGAACGGGGTAGTGGTTTGCGTGAACGCGGTGCAGGGCGCTGATCAACTGGAAGACTCGGCTGGTGTGGCCAGCCAGTTCGGACAGATCCTTGATAGAGTACATCATTCGGCTACCGGCATCAGCCAAGTTCAACATCAGGCGCTTGTTCGTGATGAATTGACGTGTCCGGTCGCCGCTCTTGTCAGATGAGCCCCGGGCTTCCAGAGCATCTGCAGCATCACCGCCGCCCCTGCTGGGCTCGGGCGCGAGACCCATCTGAGGCAAGAATACTGGAAGGGCGGTCACACCGTAACCGAAAGCAGACCACGTGTATTTGAGGACAAAGTCCTCCAGCATGTTGTAGCCAACGCGCACTCGGTAGATGCCCTCCATCCACTTCTTGAGGGACTTGAAGCCGGCATCAAGGAGTACGTGTTCAGTGGGACCACCAGCATAGAACGCGACTTCTTCCGCGTTCGCAATTAGACGAGCATGTAGTGACCGAAATTCACCTTCCTTTCGTGCTTCGGCAGCCTTTAGCTTACCGAACGGCGGGCTGACCTTCCGGAGCAGGGTAGCTGTAGCGAAATAGTTGGAGATCAAAGCTGTGAGGGCTAGGGGACCCAGAGAAAGCCATAACTGGTAGTTGAAGGTGACAAGATCGACCAAAGGCTTGCCGAGGCTGGAGTACAGGGCGGCAGCTTCATCGCAGAAAAGTGTCAGATCCTGGGTGATGAACTGATCAGCCCCTTCAATGCTGCCATCCAGATTGTGCATCTTGTAGTAGGCCATTGTGGGGTTCAGGTACAGATCGTGGATGTATCTCGTCAGGCGTGTCCGGAATGCGATACTGATCTTGGCCTGCAGGAATTTGATCATCGCGTTGGTGTAGCTACCAAAGGCACCGACGGAGAGCCATTTGGCCAGACCCAACAAGAAGGCACGTCCGTTTCCAGCGACCAGGTCTCGCACGATCTCACCGTCCATCCGGGCAGTGACAAGCGAGAGGTATGTGCGCAGCATGAGGAAGAAGGCGTGCGTTGCCAGAAGACCAGACTCCTTACATCCTAGTCGAGGCACGGCGATCTTCATGATACTCATGAACTGGTGGAGGAAGGCTACGTTCAAGCCCGGCTTGACGTTCGCAGGAGGAGCGCCATACTCGTTGCCCCGGGACCCGCTGCCCCGAAATGGGTTCAGGAACAATCTCCGGTGAGCATCGAATGTGGTCTGCTTGGTCGGGTGGATGGTGACGCGACTCGTCCGGTCCTTGTAGGGCACGAAGATTGTGCGCGTGCCATCTTTCTTCTTCAGACCACTGTTTCTCCTGACCAATCGCTTGCCAAGCTCGGCCTCATTCTGTCGCGCACGATAGGCTCGGTAACCGCCGTAACCACCAGCGATGATGGTCAAGGACAGGGCGAGGGTAGCGATGAGCTGCGTTGTCCGCTTGTTCAAGGGACTCCGGTTCTGGATAGCATTCAGGCGGGCGAGGAGCTGGTCATAGAATTTGTCGAACAGCTGGGAGAAGCGATCCGTCGGCTGCTGGCGCAGCGTGGACTGCTGGTTGGCCATGGTGATGGCGCAGAGTTGAGAGATATCACCACGGCGTTACGTATGGAGCGCCCATCTGTCCCGTGCGAGGGATCCGATGTGAGGTGTTGTCGGTGCGGATTGCGGCTCGGGGACCTTTTCGCGCGTAGGATAGCAGGAGTGAGAGCCAGTCGGGAGGACGATGATGCGCGGGCAGTATCCCCGACTGTGCTAGCGACCGCATGTGACAGCCGCTGTCTTGAACGTCGAGTTGGCCCGAGCTTTTCTCGAGAACGACGGCATATCGCCGAGGCTCTTCAGTGCAGCTGCAGCATAATAAAACCATGACGACCAGCGTATCACCATAAGATATTTCATGTATCGCTGAACCACCCTCTCGCGAGAAGACAAACCATCTCGACATTCGTTATGCTTCGCTCCAAGGTGGGGCGCATGAAACTGACATTTCGCGGTTTCCTGCCCACGTGAGCTTGACATCTTCGGCTTGCGAAACCGTTGCTCCAGGACCAGCAAACATCGATCCACTCAACAATGCGACGCAGTCTGCCTGCACACAAATGAGCCATTTTCTTTTCTAGACGAAGACCACAGCGAGAGCCATGTCAGACACTGCATACTGCCTGGAGCCGTGAGCATTTGGGAAGAATTCTATAAATGGTAGCCTGAGAAGCTGTCATCCGGCTTTGATGGCATAGGCTTCGTGCATCTAACAGTGACTGAAGTTTAAGAGAAAGGACGCTGTAGAGCTGTATCCACAGGGTTGCTTCACATCTAGTAACTATATATGAGCTCTAGGAATGTATCGTAGTTACTTATAAATGAAACCCACCGTGTTTTGGACATTCTTGCGAAGGCCATCAGCACGGAAGACCCTCAGCTTGAACCTAATCGAACTTGCACTTTTGGGTCCCTGAGCGCAGTGGAAATCCACCGCGCCTAAGAGATACTCGGCGAACGGACCACAACTCTTGGTTTAGGCGACAGATGAAGCTGCTTGATTCTGAAGAATGCAACTGACTCCAATCACATAACACTGATTAGGCTTCGATCCAGCGCTACGTGAAGACCCTGTGTGAGAAGCCAGGAAGAGGCGAGGACCGGCGACAATCATATCGAGCGTGAGCGGCGATCGAACACCCCACTGGCTTTGTAAAGAGCTCAACATGTCCATTTGTTCGTGCGAGGCCCAGACATTGAGACAATGGAGTCAAGCTCGGCGAAGATCAATCGAACGATTTGACTTTGATCTGTATCGTGGACGACTGAGTGGGGTATCGAGCGAAAACGATTCTTATTTGTATCAAACAACCACAAAATGTTATTCTTTGCTAATAAGAATGACAATACCGGTGATACGTGCAGATCTCTAGGTTTGGTGTGATTCCGAGGTCAAAAGAGTGATGTTGTCCTTTGATGGAGATGTTTCATCGACAGGTCACGCAGGCCATTGAGAGGCACAATTTGAGGGGCTCGGCCCATTGGCGTCCGCCTGGCACTCTTCTAGAGCGGTTCTTCAACAGGGGCACACCAATACAGGGTAGCTAGACTCCCACAGCCTAGCGAGTGTAGGCGTACGCCCTACACATATTGCAAATTGAATATTAAAGCTGACTCCAAGATTGCTCTGCGGTTGGTGGGCGGCGGGGGCGTTCAGAAGATGATCTGATCCAAAAGCACTAAAAGTTGGGGTGCATTGATGGATAGTTAGCAGGCGTCGCAGCTTTTTCGCTGTTCCCGTTCACGCCCGTCCTTCTCCGACCGAACGACTGCCGTTCCGCACGCGGTGGGGCTGCAGCATGCTTTGTCCCGTGGTCCCAATCGATTGACCATTGATTGCGCCCTCAACCAAAGCGACGTCCTCGCCCAACAATGACTCGCTTTCCCATCACATGCAAATCGCACCGTAGGCAGCCAACAAAATTAGATAGATCTATAGCTGTGTGCTTGTAACACGTGCGCTGCCGGTTCAGTGGTGTGAGAAAGAAGAGCAACACCATCTCGATCGCTGATCTCCTCTCTGTCATCTACAAAAATCTACGATCAGCCTATATGCGCCTGCGACGACAAGATACCCATAGACTTCCTAGATCGGCGTTGACAGGCGAATCCTACACCCGCTGACAAGTCACGCGTCGCTGCTTTGGGGCCGGGCTACAGCAAGCCGTGATCACGCAGCCCGCAAGCGCAACAGGGCCCCTCCTCTGAAGGCACAGTGCCTCCGCGGCGTGGTCATCAGAGAAGCAAGTCAGGTGGCAGGGCGAGACAGAGTGACGGTAACGTTCGGCGAAACGACGTACGCCGGGAGTTGGCCTGTTTGACAAGCGGAACAGGAGCATACAAAGATACTTGCATACCTCCGCACTTGTACTGTACCATCAGGTCTGCGCGCGCTCTGACACCTCGAAATCGCCGCAGTCCGATGACGTCCGTGCTGCTAATCAATACGACTTTCCATGCGGCTTGTTCCAGTTCAGGTCCGCGAAGTCGCCCGGCCAAAGGACCTCTAGCTTTCCTCACTTATATTGCTCTTGCGCCGCATCGTCCCCTTTACGAGAGCGCAACATAGAAAGAGGACGGAATTGGGAAAGGAAGAGAAGGAATTTTGGCAACACCATTTCTTCTTGGACATTGCACAGCCAATGCGCGCGCCTCGGCTGACCCGTTGATCTGACATAACTCTCGCCGGGCCCTGGATTGATCGACTGCCTTTGCGACTAAAGCAGCGATCTTGACCATTCGCTACCTCCTCGTTTCACCACCAACCTGCTCTTGCAGGCTAACCACCAAAACAACCTCCTCACACGAGTGGAACAAAGTCGCCCTCGGCATTCTCGCGGTTGCGGAATAGTAGAGCTTGGTTCGGACACCTGCATACGCGGAACCGGCTTCCGTCCAAACCCTGTCCCGTAGCATTTACACCCAACCTGATCTGTTGAGGAATAAAAAGATTGAGACACATCACTCCTGATCCGGTGGTTGAGATCTAATCACCGGTTGCAGAAACATCCCTCGCGCCGTGGTCGCAATTGCAGCTCCTGAACACCACCAGAGCATACTTTGATTACAGTTTCCCCATCCACCACCACAACTCCCAAGGCGTTCGCGCCACGCCAACGCTATGCAATACGTTCGTTCAATCTCAGGCTCGGTCTCCAAGACCTGGAACAGCTTGAACCCAGCGACTCTGTCCGGCGCGATCGACGTGATAGTCGTGGAGCAGGAAGATGGCTCCCTCGCCTGTTCGCCATTTCACATTCGCTTTGGCAAGTTCAGTCTGCTGCGGCCTTCCGAAAAAAAGGTCGAGTTCGCCGTCAATGGACAGAAGCAGGATTTCCCGATGAAGCTCGGCGAAGGAGGCGAGGCCTTCTTCGTCTTCGAGACGCAAGACCGCGTGCCGGAAGCACTGCAAACGAGCCCGCTGGTGTCGCCCGCGACTTCCCCGACGTTAGAGCCGGGGTCATCAGGTGAAGCGCCCCCGAGTCTGCAAGAGCCGCCTTTATTCGAGCTAGAAGGTCAGAGTGAGACCTCATCGCCGGACACATTCCGCCAGCGTGGAACGAGGAGAGGGACGATCGGAGAAGGTATTCGAATACCGGGCACAGGGCAACGATCGCAGAGCGATGCCGGTGCTTTCTCATTGTTCTCGCAGTCGCCAGATGATCCACCGCGGCGGACGCTTTCCGGAGACTTCACGCCCTATGCTGCCGGCATGCTCCCCAAACTGGAACGAGCGCCCTCCGACAGTGTCATTCCGGCGGCGAAAGATGCCCTTGACAATGCTGTTGTGTCGGGCGTGGTTCTTCCCAGCTCACACTCCGACCGGCCGCCATCATCACTCCGCCTCGAAAGTGAGCGGCCTTCGAGCCCGACGCCGCAAGAGCAGGAGGAAGCAAAGACACGTGCGATGAACCTCTCAAAGAAGTTATGGATCTCAAACATCAGCAACCAGGTTACGGAGTCTGGCGATCTGATGTTGGACATGACGGGGTACAAGAGCGGGAACATGGAGGCCCTGCAGGCGGAGGGTATCGCCCGGCAACTGCTCTCGGAAGAGCTTGAAGGCCCGTACGACGTTGGCTCGTTGATCAGTGCCGATGAGAATGGCAACATCTGGATCTACAGCAGCGAAGAGGCGAAGGAGGCAGCGAGCAAGAAGGCCGCTGCACATGCGCTCGGCAGTTTCAACCCTGCCGCATATGCCTCCACGGATGCTATTTCGGACCCGGGATATCACAGCGACGACGCCCGGAGCGACGCCAAATCGGACTTCAATGGCGCGGGTAATCGCCTGGACTCAGATAGTGCCTTGGGCATCTCCTCGCAGCCGAGTTCGCCGGCCACCGCGACCGCTGGCGACCCGAACAAGAACTACGCAAAGACGTTGCGACTGACCTCTGATCAGCTGAAAACTATGAATCTTAAGTATGGAAACAACGAGATGACCTTCACGGTCAACAGAGCCACCTGCAAAGCTACGCTTTGGCTCTGGAAGCACAACGTGCCCATCGTCATCTCTGACATCGATGGCACCATCACCAAGTCGGACGTCCTAGGCCACGTCCTGACGCAGCTCGGCCGTGATTGGACGCATGCCGGTGTCGCGAAGCTGTACACTGAGATCTCCGCTAACGGGTACAACTTCCTTTACCTCACCAGCCGCAGTGTCGGCCTCGCAGATACCACCCGCGCCTACCTGGATGGTGTGCTGCAGGATGGCTACCGCTTGCCCAAAGGCGCCGTCATCTTAAGTCCCGATCGAACCATCGCTGCCCTGCGGAGAGAGGTCTACCTCCGGAAGCCCGAGATCTTCAAGATGGCATGCTGTCGTGACATCATGTCCCTATTCATAGGGCATGGCGGAGCCGAGAACACGACTGAAGGCGCCATTGAGGCTGGTCTGCGGAAAGATCTCGACCTGCCAGCGTCGAAGAGCCCGTTCTACGCTGGCTTCGGTAACCGTATCACCGACGCCCTGTCGTACCGGACGGTTGGTATCCCAAGCACGAGGATCTTCACGATCAACAGCAACTCGGAGATCTCGCTGGATCTTCTGAGTCTCAACAAGTATAAAACGGCCTACAGCACGATGCGAGAGATTGTGGACCACTACTTCCCTCCAGTTGGTCAACTTGCGATCAATGATTCTTACACGGATTTCACATATTGGCGTGATCAACCACTAGAAATGGTTGATTTCACCGACAGCGAGGATGAAGACGGCGAAGACGAAGACGAGGAGGAAGACGATGACGACGCGCATGTCCAAGCAAGCCGGCTCTCCGTCATGAACCTCAGCGCCAGCGCACACTCGATTCTGAGTGACGATGAGGCTGGCGACGAGGACGGCATGATGGACAGCTTCGTCTCCGAGAACCAGCAGAGCGTCGATGGTTCGCAGTATGAAGATGATGAAGATACGGCGGACGACGAAGAGGAGTATGATGAGGAGACAGAAGAAGAAGATGAAGAGGACGAGGAGGAACTCGCCGATGATGGCAACCTCCAATTCAGCGTCGATGTGCCCGGCGTCACGTCTGGCCCCCGCACGCCGGAGCTGATTGGGGCGCGGAAAGATGTCACGCGAGACCTCGAGCGGACGCCGGACGCGAATCGACAGGCGACTCCGGCCCGTGATGCTGTTGATAATGACAGCGGCGTGGATTGAAGATGATGTCGGAAGCGTTTCCTGGCTTATGATCTTGCAATAGATATCTGCGGCACTGGAGTGGGAATGAAGATCCGCCGCGAGAGGAAGAAGAGAATGATGAGGCAGAATGATCTGCGTCCCTTTCGGGAGAGGTTTCAGGACTGTTCAACACTGCACAAGCACACATACCAGGGGGTGTAAAGCATTGGCATCGGCATGGGTTTCGGTATCGGAATGTATGGATTCAATGGGAAACAGGAACAACCCCCTTCAGTTCTGTTTTGCATTTCTCGCACGGCGTCAACGAGGGGCTGTGTTTAGAGCGGCGTTGGGTTGCGACCTTTCAATGGGAGACCACAGGATCTTCCTGGAAGATCATACACGCCGTGAATGGGAGACCAAGAAGAGCGGGATGGCAGACATCAGTTCGTGTAAGTTACACATACATACGGGCGACTTTGATAGAAAGAAGAAGCCCTGTGCGCTCGCGCGCGGCATGCTGCAGGAGGAGAAATGCATATTCACGGCGCCGTGGTGCCCAGTTTCCCCAACGAAATCTTCCACATCTGGTAGCATGATCCACCTGCAGGTCTGATGAACCTCCTTACTTTTCGCGTGCCGCTGCTGGCGGTAACTTGCATTTCCAGGAAGAAGGCATCTGTTTACGCTGAGTTGTGGCGTGCATGGACGATGCCAGGCGTGTTTCGACTGGCGGAGTGACGGACTTGAGGTGCCGGCCGCCAGGGCCGTCTCCGCCGCAGCGTCGTGGCCCCCTCATCACCTAGGCCTGTGGTACATATGGACATCCAGTGCAGATATGAAGGTTCAAACTCATAAGACGAGTTTTATCGGTGCGGCATCTTGGGGCACATGCTCAGTCACCGGCCTTCCTACGAGGCAGAGCTACCTCTCGCCTCGCCCACCTAGATACTGTGGCACGCGAGAACTTACCCGCCTCGAGGTCCAAGGACGCCGCCACACTGCGGCCGACGGCCACGGCCTGCCGGCTCCGGAGAAGTCGTAGCGGGCTCGGCAGATTTGTCCCGCCTGTTCTTCGCCACAGGTGCATCCGCTGGTGGCCGCTTTAGTAGGCCAATGGGATGCTACGAAGGAGGAGGCTCGGAAAGATCCAGATGTTGGTCTGAAGATAGAGCGGGCGGGATCTGTGGTGCGATGTTGCGCTTCGGATGGTTAGCTTACCAGAGAAAACTGCACTCTGCCATTCCGGATCACAGAGGGTGCTGCGTGATTGAAGGATGAAAAGCGTATATATTGTTGTTTAGGGGTAACTCAATGTATTTGATACCTACTAATCTATCTGGTACCCTATCGTCAGATTCCCGAGCGTAGCAGCGAAGCATACAGATTAGACATTATGGTATATCTACGCGATAGCTGAGCCGTGATCCTCCACGATGCCGACCAGATTATCCCTTCGGCGCCTAGATGCATTCTCGGCTTGCCAATGCTGTAAGGAATACTCCATCCGCCACGAAGTGACTCCCTCTGGATAGGAGCCGCTTGCCGTTGTCGCAGCATTGCTAGCACAACGCTACAGCTTCTGGCCCATAATGTCCTTGCTTGTGTTGGCACACTATTCTCGTGATAATCCTTCTCTTGCCACAGGGGACCAGTAATAGCTACCCTATTATCTTCTCCTGGTCGACGAATATTTCTCATAGAGCGTGGCTCTCTAGGAACCGCCAACCCTGTTCGCCATTTGCCTGATCAAGGATATCTCTTTTGTCAAACAAAACGCTAGTCGTAAGCCGCGCCTGCTCAAACAACACACAGATGGCGGTGCGACTTGAAATGCCGCGATTGCACAATCTGTGGCGCGACTACTTGTAGTAAGGCTGCTGTTGTGGTTGGTGATACTGTTGCGGCTGCTGGTTCCATCCTTGCGGTGCGTTCTGCAGCGGGATTGACTGCGCTTGGCCAGGGTTGTCCATCTGTTGTTGCACGTCCGGACGATATTTGATGTCTTGGTCAAAATGGCAGATATGGCATGACACAGACTTGTATGGGTGCAGAGAGAATGGGATCACGGGAATCCAGCAGACACTGAACCACTGCCATTTCTTTGTGAGCTTGCCGGAGAAATTGCCGCAATTTTGGCACTGTGTTGAGATTGTCAATTGGAATCATGGACGACTTTTCCGCCGCAGTACAGAGAGAGATCCCGAGCTTACCTGGACAGTGATGTTCTCATAGCCAGATAGTAGAGAGTTGAAAGCTGCGCAATCGGCTGGTCAGTTCGGAAGCTCCGCGCGACCTTGATGGTAGCCTACTTACTGTGGTCGCCGCAAACTAGGAAGAACGCCATATTGAGTTGTCTGATCGCAGCACGAATATGGAAGGTGTTTTAAGAAGTTGACTTAGGTAGAACTCTGTGCGATTTCGATGCGATCATGTATAGTTTGGTCACAGCGAATGCGCCGCGTCTACGCCTGGGCTGTGCACGCTGGGCGACGCTCGGCGCTCGACAGTGACGCAAGTCGATCTCGACTGGAGTGGAGAGGTCCCGTCGAGACTCAAATTACGATTACATAAACACAACCAACCACCGTGACCCGACTACCTACAGGTGGGCTTGGAGGTACCCGTGGCTGATCGCGTGAATTGTCGCAAGGATAGTCTTGCAATGACGGAATTGAAATAGTAATAGAGTTTGCATTCAACATATCTGCATTACACGTATTGGCACTTGCTGAACGCCTTGAGTCGATGGTGAACCCAACCGCCAGCTTTGACATTACCATTTAGCACGCGGCTCAGAAAATTGATCTTCAAGACGGCCGACTTGATCTATCCTGAAAGAATTTTCGCTGTTCGGACCGTGCGCTCGGGTCGATCGATCCATGGCGGTGGACCTATTGGGTCTTAAAGAGGAGGATAGCTGCGTGGCCGAGGTAGAAGTAGATGAAGTGCTTTGTCTCTGCCTGGACGTCAGTTACGTGACGAGAAAGAGAAGTATCGAGTTGGTCTGACCGTGAGTGACAAAGCTTCCGAAGTTTCTTCCGACAATGCAATGCCACGTTGCGCCCTTCCGCTCGTCAAACTGTACTATGCGTCAATATCGATAGCAGTAAGCAGGCTCATGCCACTTACGGTTCGCTTGATGTGATGAGCAATTTCCTGGAGAATCGGTCAGTATTGAGCTCATCGATCAGACGAACAAGCATACCTTCTCAATTGTGAACTTGTCCATCGCTTCTTGGGCTGAAATGAAGTATCAGTGAGGTTGTTCGAGGCATTGAGTGACAGATTCCAGACGTACCAACTTCAATGGCTTCTTGTTGCATATCTTCGCTCTATTGGGCAAGTCAGGACATTCGTAGTTCGACCAGACTAGATCCGCCAAGTAAGCATACCATATCGACAGACTTGATTTGAGCTAGTACCGAGGTCAGCGCTTGAGATACTCCTGCTTGTTCACCGCAGGGGGCTCCATACCTTCAAGCTTCTCAGGCTTGGTCTCTGCCACATCGGATCCATCCTTAACACCAGACATGATTGCGATTGACCTGAACAAAAATGGAAGGGTTGTGTTTCTTTTTCGAAAGCGAGATTCTCTACGTCAATACACAGAGCTGTCAAAATGTTTCCAATCCCGCAAACCAAGTGCAGTCGCGCTCTGTTTTGGGCGCGAAGTTTACCGCGACTCGCGGTCTGGTCCCTGCGTGCCGCGCTTGGCAGACGATCCCGCGGATCAGCCCGCATTAGGTCAGCATTAAGTTCTTGCCTCGATGCAGACGGGAATCACAAGAATTCAAAATTCATTCTGGCCGACAATTGACAGCCGAACATACTTTCTACCTCAGACTTTCACCAGATGCGCAAGGTTGCGCCGTGGTAAACCGGGTGAGCAGGAGCTCTGCTACACGTGTTCAAGAGAATGTGAACACCGTAAATCATGGCGTCCTCTCGAATCTTCGTGAAAAGTCTGCCACCAACCTTTACCGATGACGAGTTTCGGAAGCACTTCTCACAAAATGGCAAGCGTGAGATAACCGATGCGAAGCTTTTCCCAAAGCGTAGGATTGGATATGTGGGTTTTCGAACGCCCGAGGAGGCGGAATTGGCCGTGAAGTATTTCAATAAAACCTTCATTCGCATGAGCAGAATTGGCGTGGAGATCGCAACGCCCATAGACGAGACCACGACTTTCAAGGGGCGGACGAGAGCTCCTACCTCGAAAAAAGAGTCGGGCGAAAATGAGGCGTCTGTATATCAGTATAACCTCAAGCGGAAACGAGAACCTACTGAGCCGGAAGTCAATGATCCCAGGCTAAAGGAGTTCCTTGAGGTGATGAGACCGCGCTCTTTTAAAAAGGCTTGGGAGAATGGTGACGTATCTGGAGAAGTACCCGTGCCGTCTATTACAGATACTGCACATCACCCTGACATCGCCGAAGGTGAGAGCGATGATGAGTATCAGCAGGTGCCCAAAAAATCAAAGACCACGATACCCGCCAGTGCATCAGTAGCTCCAACGGAAACGACCGAGGGGGATGGGCGCGGCGAAGACATCAATGACGAGGCCGTCGAGCCAGAGCAAAGCGGCAGACAAGAGAGCGTAGCTTTGACGAATAACGCACCTACATCTGACGCAGACTGGGCGCGTTCCAAAACGAGCAGACTCCTGGATTTGCTTGACGATGACGAAGAGCACCATATCACTCCAGCGCATGAGCGCAAGGATACTGTCAATCATGCATCCCGTCACGAGGATGAGCAAGACGAGTCAGGTCAGGAGGACCCTGCGAATACTGCTGTTGGGAAGTCGCCACAAGCCACAAACGAGGAGCCTGCAGAACAAGCTGTGGACACTGATGTCGCGACAGTCCGTTCGACCATGCGCCTCTTCTTGCGGAATCTGCCTTTCGACGTAAAGGATGAGGACCTCCAGGCTGAGTTTGGTGCCTATGGCAATCTGGAAGAGGTAAGCCTTTCAGTGACCATGTTTTGTCGAATTCCAGCTGCATTGTCTCTATGATGATCGACCTGATAGGGACAGCTTATGCTTCGGCATTTGATGAGAACCAGGGAGAATATTTTAGTAGATGCTTCTCTTAATCTGATTGAGACAATGCTTCTGTATTATTTGCAGAGTCTTGAATTTTACGGGCCATTGCAGTGCTGACAAACGCGCAAGGTACACGTGCCGCTGGATAAAAAGACTGGGTCCGCGAAGGGCTTCGCATTTGTCCAGTATAGCGATCCTGATTCCGCTGAGCAAGCCTTTGTGGAGCGAGACGGGCAGATATTCCAAGGTCGCCTAATCCATGTTCTTCCGTCTAAAGCACCACGAACATTAAAGCTGGACGATTTTGAGCTTTCCAAGCTGCCTTTGAAAAAGCAACAGATGATCAAGAAAAAGCGAGAATCGGATTCCAAATCATTCAACTGGAATTCTTTGTACATGAATGCCGATGCTGTAGTTGCGAGTGTAGCGGACCGCTTGGGATTGTCGAAATCTGCTGTACTTGACCCGACCAGCAGCGATTCCGCGGTGCGACAAGCACATGCGGAAACACACGTCATTCAGGAGACCAAAGCTTATTTTAAACAGCAGGGTGTTGATTTGGATTCGTTCAAAAGGCGCCAACGAGGGGACACAGCCATTTTGGTTAAAAATATTCCTTACGATGTGAGCAGGGACGAGATCAAGCGTTTGTTCGAGGAGCATGGAAAGATCAAAAGACTTGCTCTACCACCGTCTGGCGGAATCGCTATTGTCGAATATTCCAATGCTGCTCAATGCGCCAGCGCTTGGCGAGCATTGGCTTACCGAAGGGTGAAGAATACTGTCCTGATGCTCGAGAAGGCACCCCAAGATGTCTTCACTTCGGCCGAACCCAGTAACGACAGCAGTATTGGACCACAGTCAGGAGTGACAAAGGTCGCGACTGATGAGTTGAAAGGCACGGAACAGTTGGTACCGGAGACTGTGGGAACAGCTACTTTGTTCGTGCGGAACTTGAACTTCACAACAACATCAGAACTATTGACGGATACCTTCAAGTCTTTTGACGGTTTCTTGTCAGCACGGGTCAAGACAAGAACAGACCCCAAGAAGCCTGGACAAATCCTCAGCATGGGATTCGGCTTCCTCGAATTCCGAACATCTGTGCAGGCGCAGGTCGCTTTGAAAGCTATGGATGGCCATGTCCTCGAGGGCCACACTCTCCAAATCCGAGCCAGTCATAAAGGCACCGATGCTGCTGAGGAGAGAAGGCGAGCCGATGCCGAGAAAAAAGCTGCGGCGCGTAGCACAAAAATCATCATCAAGAATTTACCTTTTGAAGCCACGAAGAAGGACGTGCGCAACCTCTTTGGCGCTTATGGACAACTACGTAGTGTGCGAGTGCCTCAAAAGATTGATCGAAGTACTCGTGGTTTTGCATTCGCTGATTTCTTGACCCCCAAAGAGGCGCAGAATGCAATGGACTCGCTTCGCGACACCCATTTGCTGGGCCGCAAGCTCGTGTTAGATTTTGCAGCCGAAGATCCCGAGGACGCCGAAGCTGAGATTGAGAAAATGCAACAGAAAGTTGGCGCGCAAGTGAACAAGGTTGCGCTTCAGAAGTTGACAAGTGGAGGGCGGAAGAAATTTACCACGCAGACAGACGACGCAGAAAACTGAATTGAGTGCGCTGCTTATCGCAGCTTGCATCTACTTCACTCTTTTCTGACAATCTACTTCCTGTTATTTGCGCACGTAAGCCACGCCGACGTTGCGATACTGTCCAGAATCCAAGGTACATAACTGTATGGCGCATTGGGGCTGTGTGTCATGTGCATGCTCTGTCAAAGCCCGGGCAGCTCCATCCCTTGCGTCGCGGTCGGCTTCCTACACTACTTATCTTGTGCATTCGCTGGGAGAAGCACCCACGACGGAAGTTTCCCAAGAATTGCGCCCCGAGAGGAGCAGAACTGAAAATAGTCCTCTTCGTCGATTTTGAAACAAGACAGAAGGAAGACCTTTTGACATTCCGGAAAGCTTCCATTCCAGCTTCCACGACGATCGTTTCATATGCAATTCATCTGTCAAAGGAAGATCGCCGATATCCCTGTGTGTGGGAAAGATGCTATCGACTGCGGTGGAGTGGGTCAGCTCTCCTTGCACACGGCTCGTGTGTGCAGGAGTTGGTGGGGCTATTTACAGCCCGGAGGCGGTATGTGGTCGACAAGGGGGCCCTAGAATGTATGCAAACGCAGTCCTCGTGCAACAGCCATGGGTGTGGACATGGTTTCAAACTGCTACTGTGGCGTGCGGATCAAATGGACTACACACCGGATCTATATTCGGACCCAAGCTCCTTCCGCAAGAAGCAACGCAAGTGTGTGTCATGAGGCAGGTTTTGGTTGACGTACGTTCTAGCTTCGCAGCAGTATTGTGTCCGCGATGGTTGCGCAACCGCAACCACATGGGCGTACCACCTTGTTCTGAGAGACAACAACAGCAGTCAGTGTCGCCATTTCCCTTCTTCTATCACATTGCGAGCTCATCCCGCTCTGTAAAACTTAAGGCTCCTTTAACCTCGACGACCACAGTTCAATCTTCCCGTCTCATATCGTGCCAACCGTACCATTGTTGAGACATTGCACTCAGTTCGCAAATGAGTAGAAGTGCGCCTGTGTTACTCTCGAACGCCCCCTTGTTGCACTCTGGGGTCAATGGCTCCTATGATGCATTGAGCATGACACACGATCGATCCGGATGCTCAAGTCTTGAAAAACCAAAAATCCATTCATACTCTATTCTTGACAGCGACCATATCACGTACGCAACTCCTCATACCATCTCTCTTGTCAGTCAATACCACAAAATTTCTCCACACAACAGTCGCATGTTCGATCAATCAATGCAAGCAAACGAGAACGCCAGAAGGAAGGGCAGGGAGTTGTTCGACCGATTCAAGGCGTCCGATGCTTACGTCAAATATCGGAGTCGACAAGAAAAGGAAGACAGTGGCTCGGCCGACCAAAAATGGCCCGAGGAACTTGATCTAGCATTCTGCGAAGGTATATGAACTCGCATCGTGCGGAATCTGACCGAAAATTGCTAACATACGTGTAGCTCTCGTGCACTGGCCGCCGATGGGGAGACGCAAGCAGACTCACAAGAACAAGGCTCGAGGGCGAAATGAACTGATTGCAGACTACCTCGAACACCGAACCGGACACGTGCGGACGAGAAAGCAAGTTTCCAGCCATATTCAGGTACTCAAGCCTTTTGTCGAGCACGACGAAGTCATCATGAAATACTTTTCGACGAAAGACCCGGCTGCTCAGCAGCATTATAGTAGTTCGTCTGCCTACTGCCTCGCACCCCGATCACAGTCTGACCTCCACGGGCTCACCACAGGCGGACACCGAGCACAGATCGGCTTTGGTGATTATTGGCTGGCCAAGAATCACCTGGAGCTTTTTCAGCCGGCGGATTTCCAGATGTTCGTGTACAGAAGAACTGACGCTTCTGAACTGCCCTCAAACTTCTTGCACACGTATACTACCGGACGGATGACACATACACAACTTCCCGACCTGACATGTCCATCCTGGGCAACCCTAGCTCATGACTACCCCAAACTTGATGAAATCCGGCAAGAAGGCAGCCTGGATTGCAATGTCGTTCTTGCAGAGGCTTCGGTCGCCCTGCCAACTCAGAGCTGGGGCAACGCGACTGGAGTTGAGCTGGCGATTCGATTGAGGTGTGAAAGTCGCTTCCTTGCTCCGGGTGCAGAGGTGATCTGCTTCAACCGAATATCGCAACTCGGTAGTGACCACGATGTCACCGAGTCGGAGACCGTCTCACTGGTTCAGGAACCGGGAAGCACATCCTCTGCAGCCATGGTCAAATTCTGCAGTCGTTTCTGGGCTGGCTATTTGCAAAGTCTCGTAGCTCGCGCACAGTGGTCTGGCCCGGGACTCTCAGGCGATGTCGAGCACAAGATCGCGAGTAAATTGCGTGGTCTATCCGCCACTCAGGAGTTCAACATCATGACGACTGACGGAGAGGAACGCATGCTTGTCATTCACTGGTCGTTCCGATTGTCAGAGACGCAGGACGGACAAACCTGTTGGCGTCGATTGCGCCTGCCTAACCAGCCGGGCGAATACAGAGAAGACCTCCAGAACCATGTGAGCGCCGCTGGCGGAGCTGACGCATGGCACAATCACATGGAATCCCCGTTCGAGTACGAGAGCAGTTCTGCTTCTGCACTCACACCCGCGGCGTGGTCAGCGACCGAAGGGATCAAGATGGAGCGCTCGCTCTCCCAAAGCGCCTCTGCGGACTTCTCCGAACCAGGCGATTCGTCCTTTGGCATGCAGAACCGTGGAGGTTCTGTTGACCACCAAGTATCGCAGATGGAGTCCTACGAGCCTTCACTGAGCTTTGCTGCTCCGACATACACTGGCAACATGTTCGACCTCGCCCAGGGGATGTCGAGCTACCCGAATGTCTGGCTTGGCAACAATGCCGTCGCGCCCTTTGGCGCCTCTCATAGTCCGCGAGCAGTTCATCCGTATCCCGTGCAGCATAGCAATCGAAATGCGTGAAGTCCTGTCGGGACGAATTGGGCTTATCCCTCAGTATAATTAATGAGTGCGGAAACGTGGACGAATAATGATGACGATGAAAACTTGTTCTGGCCGGACCAGTATCAAGGATGAGATGGACGTCCATGGGCTGTATCGACTGCCTGCAACGCCGAAGATATAATGAAGCTAGCAGTCGTGGTTTTCAGAACCCACCGGTGTACTTTAGTATGGGAAGAGTATGGGAAGTGGCGTCAGATGCGATGATTGAGGTGGAAAATTTACCCGGTTGACTTGCGATTAAATCATTCTGAGAGCTGGTTCAAAATTTCTTGTGCGCTGTGCTCGGACGAGATACAAAGATTTGCCCAAATCAAACCCGTCACATTCCCATAGCAATGCCCGCGAAGGAGCCGAAAGAGACCTGCCTTTCATGGGCAATAATGAAGCAGACCATTGGCTGCGAGAAACGCCGTGAACGCCTTACAGACCATCTGGTATCTTCACAAACGCTTTCCCGGGACAAATATGAACAAGCAAAGCAGCGCGACATCAATGACGATGATGTACATCAAACAAAAGAGAGAGCGAGTGTTGAGAATTCTCCTATTTGTTCGTCAGTGAAAGCCCAAAGACCGTGATGTTCCGAATCACATACCTGACGAATGGTTCCTTGATGCGCGCGAGAACCAGGAATGTGTACTCGCTGAAGCCTGCGAGAGCGAGGATAGGGTCCAGCATGTACTGGTGTGACATCAAGAGGTAAATGCCCACGGTGAATGGTAGAATGAGCCAGCAGCGAGTCGCCCGATCCTTGTCCAAGAATATGAGAACAAAAGCCGTCCAGAAGGCCGCGAAAAGCGACAGCAGCCCAGCGATCAAACGCAGCATCATCGACGGAGGGACGATGTTACCGAGTGCCTTCATCCTGAGAAAGCCGGGGAAGGCATCTCTTTCCATGGCCTGGAAGACGTAATCCTTCGCGGCGTCGAACACCTCAGGGTCATCTCTGCCTTCGTGCTCAATGTTGTGCGTAATGTCGTTCAAAATACCCTGGGGTAGGATGATCTCGCGTTCCGAACCAGGTAGAAGGAAGGTATAGAGAATCTTCTCGGCAGATGCACGGATGTCGGCACGTGCGACCGTCGTCTGTGGGCTACCATTGCTGTTCACGAGTGGAGAAGGGGTGCCAGACTCCCCAGTAGCCATGAAGCTCGGCCGGGGAGGCTGTTCCTCGGAGGGTCGTCCACCCTGGGTGCCATGTGCACTTTGCAAATCTCGCTTTTCCTGGGCTCGGAGGAAGGCCGAAAGCCGATGGCTGTCCTCACGCGATTCCTTTCCATGGTTTCCACTCGGCCCTTGCTCAGTCGACGGACGATCGAAGCCGTATGAATCTAAGGCCTGTGATGTGCGCCTTGATCCAGCCTTCTCGAGGTCGGGCGTTGAGACCAAGACGGAGCGGCGCAGTTCTCGAACGTAGTGCCGACAGAGGGACATGTGCTGGGAGACATCAAGCCTGGAGCAGTAATTAGCCAGCCATTCGCCCGTGATTCGTCCCCATTCGTCGTCAAGGCGATACTGAATTTTGAACTCACCAGAAGTCCAGGTAGTCTACACTGCGCTGATAGTCGCGCATGTAGATGTAAAAGGAGTACAGATCCACCGGCGCAAGGGTGCGGCGCGAGAGCACCTCGAAGAGCGTCGGCAGACGGTCGCGAGGGCCCTCGTCGGGTGTCGGAGTGCGCAAATCCATGCTGCGCAGCAGACACGGCACTGGTGATGCGGTCGATGTCGTTGCAATCGTCGTACTGCCTCACGTTGCGGTCTCTCGTGTCGAACGATGTTGTGTGCGAGTCCCGGCTAATGAGCGTCGGGGCTTTCGACCAATCAAAAGCTAGCGCTAGACATCTGTAACAAAGCCGTTGCACGGCGCAGATCATGACGCCGAATTCTTGCGCACGCGTCCCTTCGCGTCTATTCACTAATGATTGTGTGCACCTGAGTTTCATGTAGATGAGCATTTCATGCTAGCATTACGGCTGCACGATTGGATATCTACCATGAGATCGTTCTGGGCTACTTGTACCACAGCCAAGAAGCAAACGACTTCTCGCTGAATAACAATTTCAGGGGATCGCCTCACTCCGGATCCAAAATTATCTACCCACTCGAACGAATATTCACCGAAGAAGCCGGTCACGCTGCGGTGTTATTTGCAGCATCCAATTACCTTCCGTTTGTGAATGTTCTCACAAATAGAGAGCAGTGATACGATATCGGCACGGGAACACTCCGCGGTGCAACTGAACCATGCATGCAATAATTCCCACCGTATAATGGATGCCAAAGGCGAGCCATTTGTGACGGTCAAATATATTTCTCCCCAAGCTCTCCACGTGCAACAATGCTAGTGCACATCATCGTGACCTTTTCGCCAAGCCACACGTCTTTGATCAAGATATTGCGTAACAAAGAAAGCTGTCAAACTGTCATTTGCTGCAGTCTCGCGAGCACAAATTGGGCTGAGTCAGGCAGGAAACAGCAGTGCTCCTTATGTTACGGGTAGGGAAACGTCGAAACTCGGGCGAGTAATCTCAATCGGCTCAGAGCGAGTAAGGCTGGAGGTTGTGTAGCAATGTTCGTTGATGTTTCGGAACGGCGGTGCCTGCGCGGACACATGATCATCTGCTCGCGCCTGAAATGGCGTTTCGCCTCAATTGCCCTCATGAGCATGCTCTTCATTTCTGATTTCGCGCCAACGAGGCGCCAGCTTCACAAGAAATCGCAAGGTCAGACCCTCATGGTTGGGTTTTGATACTTGGCGTCGGTGCTGTCGATAACTGAGCTTAGAGATCGGTGACGCCCCGACTTCTTTGTTTAATTAGTCATGCAGCATCATCGAGTCTGACGGATCCCTTCAATGTCATCCATGCTTCGCATGATTGGCTATAGATCTCGCCAGCAATGCTAGATTTTGTGATCGGGAGGCGGAAGGTAAGCAGCAATCAAGAAACGATGATTGGACAGTAATTAGGCCCACCTACCCGATTCGGCAGGGTTAAAACGACTTCATTGTGGAAACACATAGCGATTTCGCGCCTTCTCACCGTTTTAGATCCAAATGAGAATAATCTCCGCACGTATTGTTTTCATAGCGAGTTTGTTGTTGACGACGAGCCTGCGATCAGCGACGTGAAAGTTCGGAGACAGCGCGATCCCGCCAAATGTTAGCCGTAGCCCCTTGCAATGCGACGGCAACAGCTGTAGTTTGATGTTCCTCGCTTTGTTCTTCGAAGGTGACCAGGTTTGCCAGGTGCTTGTACCACCTACTCTACCAGTCATAGTCCCGACTAAGCAAAGTGGCAGGTCTCATTCGGTCTTCATGACCCGGTACGTGATCGAGTCTGTTGCGGGACATGCAGTATGTTTTCGGTTGGGGTGGTCGCGCTTTGCCATGATTCGTGGTAGATGTGTCGATATATCAGATCCATCGATTGTGTGCCGAAAGCTCACGCCGCGACGCATCATCTCTGCTTTAGCGCACCTCCGAACAGGATCCCACCGCATTTTGCCATAAATTGCCCCCTCATTCCTGTCGGTTGACTTGATCGAGACAACCTGCTCACTCCAACCGAAGTTCCTCTCATTACCGTCTTCAATTACCGCGCTGCTATACCGACCTTCTTACGAAAGCCTGTCAAGATGTCGGACATTGCCACGATCAAAGAGAAGGATGTCCACCCCGAGGCACTCTCTGAGACAACATCAGCATCATCTCACAAGGAGAGGCACACAGGCAGTGGTCTCTTCGTCCGAGTCTGTGTCATTGGGTTCGCAGACGGCCTCACAGTCCCCTTTGCCTTGACTGCAGGTCTCTCGTCACTTGGGTCATCGAAGCTCGTCATCATCGGCGGCCTGGCCGAGTTGTTCGCCGGTGCAATCTCCATGGGCTTGGGCGCATATCTTGCGTCTACCACCGAGCAAGACCATTACAAGAACGAGGAGAAGCGAGAGCGGCGAGAAATCGCTGAGCAGCCACTGGCCGAAGAGGAAGAAATTTACGACATACTCGCCAAGTACGGATTGTCAAGGACGGCGTGTAAGCCGATGGTGGAGAGCCTGAAGCTCAACGAGGACATGTGGGTCCAGGTAAGCGCAAGAACAATCCACAATTGCCTTGGTGGTTGCGTGCTGATAACGTCTTAGTTCATGATGGACTTCGAACTCAAGCTGGAGAAGCCAAGCACCTCGACGGCGTGTATCGAAGGCATCGTGATGGGGCTTTCTTACTTCCTTGGTGAGTGTTCGACCATAAGAATGTGTCAGACGAGCGTCTCCATAAGGCCCTTGCTGACGTCTGATCAGGCGGATTGCTCCCGATGATCCCTTACTTTGCTATCAAAAACGTTACGACTGCTCTATTCGTGTCGATTGGAATTACCGCGTTCATCCTCTTGGGCTTTGGTTACGGAAAAGCAGTCATCACCGGTACCTCTCACAAGGGTGCGGTGCTAAGTGCCATACAAACATTAGTCATTGGCGCGGCTGCAGCAGGAGCGTCGTACGGCATCGTGAGAGGCATTAACAGTGCGAAAATTTGAATCTGGCCAATCCGCTGGAAATGATGTTATGATTTGGCGTACGATGGCGTCCTATAGGTCTTGTATTACTTAATGCAAACATTTTCTTCCATGGCAGAGTCGCATCGTGGTTGGAATGTCAACAAACTCTCGGGGACGCCGGTGTTATGGCGAGGCTATGGCCTTCGGCCTGTTTCCTGCCTGCGCTATGAATCTTGAGAAGCCCTCCGATGTCAGCTGACAGACTCGTGTGGTATTTCTTCCGTCTCTGCAGATATGCGGAAGCTGATGTTTCTCTTTCCGTTCTATAATGGTCTTTCGCAAGCGAAATGCACGAGTGCATGTCGCGACCACGGAGAATTTACACCCGGTCTCGGAATGACGGAATGAGAGCTCCAAAAATGATGTGCACAGCACTCAGGAGGAGTATCTCGGTGGAAATCTTCGCCTTTGCGGCTGTGCAGCTAGGTGGCCCGTAGGCGGGACTGGATCAGGTCTTCACACCCACAGACTTGATACACCGGCGGCCTCGCTCGCCGTCGCGCAACTGCGACAATCGAAGCGGTATGGCGGCCATGGCAGTGTATGGACGCAATGAAATGCCGGTGCAATCGACGTCAGACAGGAGATGCGTCCCCGGAGGCGTGTGGGCGCCATGATTGGTTGGAACGGACAGCCCCGTCAGTGCCGAGAAAAGCCATGATTGGATTTCGACTCGCTGGAACCTCGTTTTCTTCCCAAGCGTGCCACTCATTAGGCTCTCCGCGTGGACTCTGCCACACCTTTTGCTCATCCGTGCCTTCACATCCGTAACCTTCGTCATCGCAATTATTCTAAAGATGGGGGTTTTGCGTCCAGATGACCAGAGCGTGTCTCACCGCGAAAAGACTAGCCTCGAAGCATTCCATTTGTCGCAATGTCCGTCGGGCATACATACCTCCTGGTCGGAGTCGCTGTGCCTCTTGAAATATCCGTGTTGTCGTCTTCTGGCCTACTTAGATGCCTTGTCTCTCTTTCATTCCTTATATCGGCTTGCCAGTCCGCATCGCTAGGACACGTGCGTTCTTTCCTGCAAAACTTCCACTTGCCGACATGCGCCTGCTTTAAAAGTCGCTGGACTCCAGTGTAGTCCAGGCGGTTGCCGAACACGTCTTTCCTCGTCTGCAGGCATCTGATTCCAGTAGAGCTAGAACGCTCCGCCATTGGATGAAAGCCAAGATAGCGTGTGGAAATGGAGGTCGTACATGACTTCCCTTCGCCGCTGCCCAGCTTCGGATGGCCCGATGAAACGATGGAGATATCTGGATCGGAAGACACGCCCTATATTGTCTCTCCAGTAACCGAAACTTTCCCGGACCGGCAAAAACATGCCCCCTCGCCAATTTTCGCGCAGAACGAGAGGTGTAGGCGAGTAAGACGGAAACAATCGTTACACAACCTGTCTCGACATCCTGGGCTGGACCCTCCATTTGAGCCATTCGACTACAGCATGGACAATGTATCGCCTCAACATCCTCCATATCGGCCACTTTCACCCAATAATGCGCCTCAAGAACAAGATGCTCGGTCGCCATCGCTATCGTCTACGGCGACCACTGTCCCCTCCACGCCGGAGATGACGCCAATCTCGTTGCGTAGCAGGTCGCCAGAGTTTTCGATCCTCGACGAAGCGATGGCTTCTGCAGAGCCGATCCGGACCAAACGCAATTTTCCTCGCTTTAAGCAGGCGAAGCGACTTCCACGTTGGAACGGCAGTGGTGCTTGGTATGGACCTGGAATTCGAGGGGACAACAACGAGTTTTGGGAGGTGTACGCTGCCGTGTTTGATCCCGCAGTGAACTTTGATCTTGCGGGAGATGAGGGAAACGATCATTTCATCGATGCGTATTACGCCCTTGATGATATTCCTGCTGGTTTGCAGCTGCAGGATCCCCCCAGCGAGACCAAGTCACGGACGGTTCAATTCGAGGCAACAGAGCGAAGGATTGATGAGGAAAGTCGTGTTCTCGGCGAGGCACATAAAAGGGTGGATTCCGTGGCGCAGAATGATCAAACATCGCCCTTGTCGCTTTTCCGATTCCAATTCCCGCCGCCACCGAGTGAAAAGGATGATTTGTTTCATCGCGCAGAATTAGGTAAGTCTGACCTTCACCTGCACTTTCACCTGACATGCCAAGACGAATGTGCATTGACTGATCTGTGACCAGATCATATTCCCGGCCTACAGCCGCCCGCTTGCCCAACGACCTTGCATTACAGAGGCGCGTCTTTTGATGTGGTCAACCCTCACGCGTCACTTTCACTCGATAACCACAACTTTGAAACTCCCGCTGAAGTTGATTGCGTACTGGACGATTATTTCGATTCTCGCTCAACTACGAGCAGCATGGCGAGTGCAAGCAGCAACACGATTCGTGCGAAATCCTCGCAGGCGTCGTTACGAGGACACAATGACAGCCCACGCCCTCGCGTTTTGTACGCTGACCCCACTGAGGCTCGAAATAACATCATGGGTATGCACAATGGCTCCTCTAATTCGGTGAGGTCCTTCCAAAGCACTTCCAATCCAGCCGAACATGCATCACATCCTGCTCGACAGGCGAAGGACGATGCCCCCAATCCGTTCAGTGACTACGCTGGTGGTGAACAGGATGGATCTCAACATCCTGACGCTCCCAACAAGCCAACAGAATTTTGGAGCTTTGGAAATATCTCTAATCCATCAACTCCAACATCGACGCGAGCTCCTTCCTACTGTAAGCTCTGATCATTCTTCTCATCAACGATTCGCGAACTAACATTGACCAAGCTCGACGCATCAGACCTTCAAAAGAGCCCGAGTTCTCCCAACCACGTTTCTCACAGAAGAGCGAACCATTCGACCTCTACGTAAGCGACGATGGAGAAGACGTCTCAAAACTCGAAGGCATCGATGAAATTGATGTACCTAGCGACAAAAGCCAGGGAGAGCATGCCTCAGCAACTCTTGCAGGGCATGGCAGGATGAGAGCCCCGTCGTATGTGAACTTTTCTCATCGTTTCCGCTTTAAGAGCGCACTTACCAGATATTTGCCATGATAGGACATCTTCCGAATTAGAGACAGACCAAACCATGCGCGAGATCATTGACGGCTATGACTACACGCGGCCGCTGCCCCTCGCCTGGCTTGACCAGGGACAATCACCCTCACCCAATCGGGACCCCAGAGTAGCGAAGAAGCAGCTGGCCTCACATCGTGCTTTGCGAGCACACTTCCGCAGTGGCATCGAGAACTCACAGCACGAATCTTCGAAAGCAACACCGATCAAAGGCCACCCAAGTTTCACGAAGAACGCGGCACATCCTCCGACGCCGTCTGCTCGCTTCTGCAATGAAAAGCTGCGAGAACGACTTGACCAAATGAGCTCAGAAATTCCGACGAGCGAACAAACATATGGCGAGACGAATCAGCTCCTGCAGATAACTCCGTCGCATCACACTGGTCTCTCGCCTTCTGAACACGTGCTTCGCGATGTCCCATCCTCCCTTGAGCTGGCGGCGCTTTACATGAGACAGGTCCAATATGAGGAAGAAAAAGCAGCCAACGGCCTGGATGTGGCGGTGACCTCGAAGGGAGCTGGGATACCTCGCATGTGGTCTCAGACGGAACTTCCACGATCACAACCAGGCACCGGACCCAACGGTGCCAAACTCGAGCGATGCCAACGCAGCTCGAGCATCTACCCAGCTGATAACGACAGCGCGTGGGAGACTCAGGTCTCGGACAGCCGGACGGACATTTCCATGTTCATACGTTACAGTACCGACAGTCAGGCTGACAGCTACGCTGATACCAGTGTTCATGGCAGTCAGGCTGATCACGATGGCCACTTTGGAAGCTTCGTGAGTTTTGGCGAAAAGGAGTTGGAAGGTGATCACTTCAATGCTACCGCGCATCAATCGGGTCATGCGAGCTATGTTCCCAACAAAAACCAACATATTAGCCCTGAATTTGCGAGTTCCGCACAAAAGAGCGACACCGAACGTGCTATTGCGTACCTCCGCACACAACTCTCAGCGAGAACCGATGCGTCACCTGGCGAGAAAGACAAGCGCCAACATGATGCAGAACAGCTCGAGATCCTGCGACGGAAGAATCCTGCTGCTGTCAGACGTGCGGCAGAGTTTCTATCCAAGAGACCGCTATCTGCTCCGTTACAAGCGTCATTTCCTAGGTCTTCGAAGCCGAAGCCGCTGCCTTTCAGCAGATCCGCATACGAGCCGAACATCGACTTTCCCGAAGCCATCAAGCTCTCCCCGTTAAGCCAGCATCACACTCGCGAGCGGCCTCGGACACCTGCTCGCAGCAATCACATGCTCAGTGGTGGCCTGTACTTCAGCGATAGCGCAAATACATTCAAGACTGTCCGTCCCAGATCATCACCGCTATCACCATCTGAAAATGGAGCAGCAGCAGTCTCGCCGGCGCTGACGAATGACGAGTGGCCATTGTGTGCCGGGACCAGCCCCTCCTTCCGAACCATGTCTGGAGAGCAGCGTGCACAAACTGCACAAACGATGCGTTCGGCCACGCATAGCCAAACCGAGCTGAAGCCCCTTCGACTGCTCCCTTCCAACACCTCCCGCGCCGCGAGCCCCTTCTACGGCGCGAGCCACCTTGAAAGAACAGCCCACAGCCCTCCGATCCACGACCCCGTCCGCGCCTGGCGTCCCCGCATCGGCAAGATCACTACCGACAGCCAGCGCATCCTCATCCGCGATCGCTGGGACTGGCGCGACAGCGCGGCGCTCGAGGCGCAGAACATCTCGAGTCGGTATGCGTACTACGCCGCCTTCAGCCCCTTTACGGCGTTGGCGTTCGCCTGGGGGCATTTTGATGGCGCCATGGCGCGCAAGACCAAGGGTCGATTTGTGGAGATGTCACCGGAGGACAAGCGCGGGGCGCTGGTGAGGAGTTTCCCGATCAGCTTGGTCGTGTATTTGTTTGTGGCGGTGATTGTGGGGATTGCGGTGTGGGCGTCGTTGACGGGGGCATGATTTGACGATTTTCTTTTCGGGGTGCTTGAAGCGCCTCTTTGTACTATAAAAACACGACATGGAGATCCGAGTAATGATGGTAGTCTGGAGTCGCGGAGGACATTCCGTATGGGGGCACGGGCGGCGATTTGGCAGCGCGCATTGGGGAGCCGTGATCGGTCCGTTTTCTTTTCTTTCCGAAAGGTCACTTATTGATGATGACAATATCACGAACCTTGCCGCCGCGCAGCCGTTCTATCACCTTCTTCTCGCTCATGTGCATCTCGACGCAGATCTGATCGAGGCAGTGCTTGCCATCCAAGTAGCCATGCAGCCGTCGGGCTTCGTCCGTCTGCAGCTCGCGCGCGCTCTTGTTGCTCGCGGCCAGTGGTGGGCCGGACGGAGGAGTCGCCCAGCCGCTGGAGAGTGCGGCTTTGCGCCAGGCGCGGTCGAAGTCCTTGGCCATCTCCTCGTGGGATTTGGGGAGGGATGAGGGGGCTAGGGACGAGGATGAGGGGATTGCCGCCGCGCCGGAGAGCTTGGTCGTTGGAGGTGGCATGGGGAGGTGGTGGTTGTCGAATGTCAGGACGAATTTGTGAAGACGTCGCAGGAAGCCCTTGATCACGCCGAAGGTGATTAGCCGGCGGATGTCGATGTAGGTCAATTGGGTCTTGTGTGCGAGGCAGAAGTCCGCGAGGCAGACGCCCGGGCCCAGGGCGGAGTAGAGTTCGATGATAGCCTGGCGTGTCGGGAGATCATCTTTACTGACAGCAGGAGCGTTGGTAGCAACAGCAGCGGATGCACCAACATTCCCATTAGACTTGCCAGCCGGGTTGGAATTCGGTCGCGCCGGCGGCAACGCGACATAACGACAGCACTCGTCCTGCAACTCCTGATCCTTGACGAGGCAGATGATGCCCGCCGTGGTGGCATAGCAGGCCTGGAAGTGGAAGATGTCGAGCAGGATGGCGAACCCGTGCTGGCGCAGCTCCTTGACGGCCATCTTGACCAGGCGCAGCTCGACGTCCGCGAGCTCGGCGATCTTGCCGATGTGGTTGATGCCGTCCAGGTGCGGGTGGATGCGCTCGAGCGTGAGGTCCCACGTCCATTCTTCGGGGGAAGGGAGGGCGCGGATGAGGAGGGGAACCTCCCAGGCGTGGATGGGCTTTGATGGGGCGGAGTCGTCCGGGGGCGAGAATCGAAGATTGAGGATATGGAGTTTGTCGATCTGAACACAGGCTTCGCCATACTTGTTCAGATTTCCCATGATGCCCGCAAGGAGAGGGTAGATGACGCCGACGTCGGGAGCAGGATATGCATCATCACCAGCCCACTTCAAACCCCGGAATTCCTCTTCGGCGGTGAGGATGCCATCGTCTTCTTCCAGCCGGCTGAAGAATCTGGCCGTCTTGCGCACGACCTGCTCAAACGGCCGCGCATCCTCGTCTTCGGCGATCACGAAACAGACATTGAACGTGAAGCGATTGCGCTCATAACGTGCGTCTTCCAGAGAGACAGGATATGTGACGAGGCGGAGTCCATCGGTGCAAATTGATAATGGTTGATTACAGACATCGTAAGGCGGAATGATATATGATGAAACGTCACCCCAGACGAACAATGGCTTGGGCTCATTTGATGGCGAAATGACGCAGCCTTGGGGGAATTGATGGATGACGGACGGACCGCGCTCGGTGTGGAAGCGAGCGTAGAAGATCGCCTTGAGCATGGCGAACGACAACGATGTGCGGCAACCAGCGATGCATCGCCCGTCAATGAAATGTGTGACGCTGGCAACGATTCGTCCGCCTATCGATGCATGCCCAACGCTCGCCTGGCGGGGCTGACGAGAGGTCGGCTCGTGCGAACTGCTGGGCTAGGACAAAGGCGTGCAGAATAAGTTTGCAGGCCGCGACTTTCCGCCTAGCCACGAGAAATGATGTTGCTTTTAGAATGATTATTTCAAACTTGTGTGCTCATGGTTACGAGCATCTATAATGAAACTATCAAGTGAGATTGTATCCCAACATAAGCAGGATTATCAATCGGTCTGTAGCACATCGCAGAGTACTCTATCAGACTGCCCGTGCGACCTCATTATCACTGCAGCTGTCCGCTTGATGATTGCGTGGACTTGCACATGCAGCTGTGCAGGTGTCAAGCAATGCACCCGGGAGAGCTGAACCATCGGTGGGGGGGGAGCTCGTGGGCAGCAGGACAGCACGAGCGAGCGGCTGAGAGCAGTGGGCGGCGGAAGGGCGGGGGAAGGGCGACGGGGTCCAGGACGAGACGCGACGGCGGGACTGTCACGAACTGTCAACAATCAACAACAGGCGCGCACGCGCGCGATGAGGCAAGCGGGCGGGCGGTCAGGAATCACAACAACCTTGATGTGTTTGCGTTGTGCCCCGCTCTGCCTCTGTCGCCCGCCTGCCCGCTTCCAGGCAGGTGGGCCGCAGCAGCCCGCCAGCTCGGCGACTGCGGATTGGCCTGCCTTCACCCCGGCGCTACGAAAATGGAGTGGCTGGCGCGCGTCCAAAAAAAGTGCCCACGGTGCC